>CM019072.1:36629912-36727704 GCA_009667805.1 Leptobrachium leishanense | reverse complement strand
GATAATGCCCCAGGTCTCATAGATATATGCCTCCAGCTCTCATGGATATATGACCCAGGGTCTCATGGATAATGCCCCAGGATCTCATGGATAGTGCCCCCATGTCTCATGGATATTGCCCCCAGGTCTCATGGATAATGCCCCCAGGTCTCATGGATATTGCCCCCAGGGTCTCCTGGATATTGCCCCCAGGTCTCATGGATAATGCCCCCAGGTCTCTTGGATAATGCCCCCAGGTCTCATGGATAATGCCTCAGGGTCTCATGGATATTGCCCCCAGGTCTCGTGGATATTGCCCCCAGGTCTCATGGATAATGCCCCCCAGGTCTCATGGATATTGCCCCCAGCTCTCATGGATATTGCCCCAGATCTCATGGATACTGCCCCAGCTCTCATGGAGATTATTGCCGCCAGCTCACCTCTGCCTCTGCTGCCACCGCACACTGCCGGCGGCTGCGTGCTTCCTGCTAGAACGGCCGCTGACAGGAAGTGCAGCCGCTCGCCTGGGATCGATGAAACAGCCAGGCGAGTGGCTGCACTTCCGGTCAGCGGCCGTTCTAGCAGGAAGCACGCAGCCGCCGGCAATGTGCGGTGGCGGCCTGCTCCAGCGTTTCGGGCTCAGGCCACAGCGGGAACGCTGCGTTCCCGCTGTGGGAGAAGTGCCAGGCATTCCCGCTCGAATCAAGCCTTGGTTTTGGCTGTATAATGGAGTCTATGGGTCGATCATGGACTCACATCATTGTAATGTGTGGGATGTATTCAAAGGACATCACAGGGGGTAGATTAGAAGTCTTTTAATATCCCTGTCATATCTCATTCAACTGCCAGCTCTTATCTCAGGTAGCCTGGAGAACACAATACACCCCCTGCTGCCTTATCTAAACATTCCATCCTCCATCTAATGAACTGGTAGATATTGTAGAAGATTAAATAAATAAGAGATGCAAAGCTTTTGATAAATGTTGCATCATGGAAAAATTCTAGAAACTGGAACCCAGAGATAAAATACCTCATTTTGTTTTTCTTTTTTACATTTTCAAAAGGAAAAAAACAGCAGCATGTGTTTTATAAAGTGGTTTTAATTGTTTTGCACAAGTAATCTAGGTACAACTTGTGTAAGTGGTAATGTGACTGTAACAGGCTGTCGATTAATTAGACTCACTTTATGCTATATCTATAACACTTACTATACAGTATATCCCTAAAAGGCGAGATCACAATTTATTTGCTGACTCAGACCCAGGTTAATTATTGATGGGTAATAATTCACTCCATACACGCATACAGACTGCAGACTCGCATGTCATCTCATATATGCTGTTTGTTGATTCATACCAAAAAAGGGATCATAACTGAAGGGAAATCCAAATTATAAGCCAGACAGGATCCAAAGGTGAAGGGCAGGTGACACGGATTTACTATTAAGTAAAAAGTCATAGTCTGACTGAGTTCAGGCCGTCCCACGGCAGCCAATGGGGCGCAGCGCGCACCAGCTGTGGGGAGGGGCCCAGATGGCCCATTAAAGCCAGCTGGGCGTACCAGTACGTCCCACGTCTTCAAGGCCCAGCACGTCCTGCGGCGGTAAAGGGTTAAACTGCACTGGAATAAGAAAGTTACATTGATCGAAGCATAATACATGGAAAATTTGACAAGGCGGGAATGCTAAATTTAGCATCACCCTCAGCCGGTCACGAGCAGATTACAACATCTCTCAAACAACTATCACTATTTGCAAAACTGTGTGTTGGAGTTGGCGTTTGAATGCGTACATACACTATATTTCCAAAAGTATTCGCTCGCCTGCCTTGACTCTCATATGGATGGGTGAGCGAATACTTTTGGCAATATAGTGTATCTTAAGTTAATAAAATATATAGAATAATACCTTAAAAGAGAAATATCAGACAACTGTAAGCAAAAAAACAACAAAACAAGTTTGATATCTTTTACCTAGGAACTAGCAGGAGGATCTTACAGCTAAATACTAACAACTGTGCTCCATTATGTAATTAAGAAAGGTATATAATCCTAGGAGATTCATTTCTTCTATACACACTGAGCTATTCACGACTCCTGATGACGCTACTATGAAGTAGCGAAACGCGTAGAGTGCTGAATTTTGTATGCAGAGTAGGGATACTGAATTGGAATAAGTTGCTATTGCCTTTATAGAAGTAGGATGGGGAGCGCTCCTCTTGTTGGTACTTCTTCTTGTTGATCTTTATATTGACATTCTTCTCTACTGTTCTATACCTACCAACCCACGAAGGCCGGTCTTCTTACTTTTGAAGAAATTGAGAACAAAAAATAGGGGAAGTTTAATGTCAGAAATATTGAATATTAAGGCAATACTTTGAACCAACACCTACCTGCGATTCATGTTCTGTGCGTGAATTTGTACCACCAGAGGGTGGCCTTTTAGAGATTGTTTTATATGCGGTAAATAAAAGTTACATTTTATTCACAAATAGTGATAACTAGTGACAATTGTGACCGATTGTTTTTTGGAATCGGTCATACGCTAAATCACTGAAATCATTTTGAATACTACAAAACCCAATCTCTGGAAAGCTATCCAGCAGCCAACCTTCATGGTGAAAGGGAGAAAGGTGTTGGATATGTATTTAATCATAGAAATGGCAACAATAATAAATCTGTTCTTTATTTTAGCTCTCAGAGGTATATGGTCCTGTGTACAGTATGTACATGGGATCCCAACCAACTGTGGTGGTCCGAGGATTCAAAGCTCTCAAAGAAATTCTTATTGTCAGAGGAACGGAGTTTGCTGATCGACCTCAGAGCAGACTCTCACGCTTCATCTCCCATGAAAAAGGTAACTCTTTAGATTCCCATTCCTCTACTGCAGCGTGTCCCAATCCTTTCCTCTGGTTCCCCTAACAGGCCAGGTTTTAAGGATTCCCTTGGGGAAAATCAGAATCAATCCTGCAGTCACTGAGCAGCAAATCATATCACCTGTGCAGTGCTTCAGATATCTTGCAAGTGTGGCCTCTTAGGGTGACGTGAGGGACAGGGTTGAGAACCACTGCTCTACATAAATTATGCGATTATGACCAAAATGGGAAGGAAAGAATAGATCATATTACAGTTATGACAAGCCAGAGTAAGTGTATACATTTCCAGAGTGAGGCTACCCGAGGCTATGCCCTCTTCCCACATGATCCTGGGTTTCATGGACTAAATGGTACAGGTATCTTCCAACCAGGAAACCCAGAAGTGTTAAGTTGGGACAATTTATGTGCCCTAAAGGGCGGGCATCCCTCCCCTCATGGGATCGATGAGCTGTTTTAAGGAGTGCTTACATGTGATGTGAGGTGTGATGCAAGAGTAACCTTCTGTGGAGAATGGTGAAGTGAGTGCATGAATCTATCAATGACGTCATGGAGATTCGAAAGGGCACTCTAGCTATACAGGGCCGGCCCGAGACATTGTGTTGCCTGGAGCAAAGGTTGAAATGCTGCCCCCCCAAAAAAAAAAAAAACACGCAGTGTGTATGAGCGTATCACAGTGCGGCGCCACAGCAATAAAATTCAAACACTCATACACACCGTACATTAGAATTTTATTGCTGTGGAGCTCTGTAATACAGTAAGGTGCCCAGCGTCACATACCCAGCAGTGCCCAGCGTCACATACCCAGCAGAGCCCAGCATCACATACCCAGCAGTGCCCAGCATCACATACCCAGCAGTGCCCAGCGTCACATGCCCAGCAGAGCCCAGCGTCACATACCCAGCAGAGCCCAGCGTCACATGCCCAGTGTCACATACCCAGCAGAGCCCAGTGTCACATACCCAGCAGAGCCCAGCGACACATACCCAGCAGAGCCCAGCATCACATGGATATATTTGCCCCCAGGCTCAGTCACACATGGATATTTTTGCCCCAGGCTCAGTCACACATGGATATATTTGCCCCCAGGCTCACCTCTGCCAGGCCCAGGCTCTGTGCGGCCACCACGTTCGTTCCTTCAACGAGCAGCAGCCTGCATCAGTATCTGCCACTCGCCTGAAATTCATCCTCCAGCCTGCCGCGATCTCGCGAGATCACGGAGTTCACGTGATCTAGATCGCAGCAGGCTGGCGGATGGATCTCAGGCGAGTGGCAGATACTGATGCAGGCTGCCGCTCGTTGAAGGAACGAATGAGCGGCCGCAGGATCTGCCGCTGCACCGATCAAAAAATAGTGCAGCGCAGCAGTGGCGCCGGAGGCTGAAATTTGCCGCCCCCCAATTTCTGCCGCCTGGCACCGCTGTTCCGCTCTGCACCATTGTCGGGCCGGCCCTGTATCTATAGAATTTCTGCATACGTTTCCAGAGAGCGGCGTATTCAGTGACCTTATGTTCCATATCACCCACTGGTCTTGTATGTCTGGATTTGCCCATATAACCTACAGAAAGAACTCCAATGTCAAGTCAAAAGGCAATAGGTAGAGGGGGCAACCATGATGGATGCCATTCCTGATCTGCACACTTCCTGATAAGACTCCATTGATACTTTTTTTAAAAATCCTTATTTATGAGTTTTAATATCACAGCAAGCCAGGCAAAAAAGTGGCTGCGCAGGTCCAACTAACAAAGTCTCAGCAAAATGTAGCAGAATAAAACAACGGTTAAAAAAACAAAATAGGGAGGGGAGGGCACTCAAACGGACCTGGGAAAGTAGGGAGTCAGCTGAGTCCGCAGGCAGGCAGAAGGCCTGACATCTATGCAAGCAAAGGAAATAAAATAAGTGGAAAAGGGGAAAAATGGTGGGGGACCATCCGGAAAGGGGCATTACCGGTGCACTCCAGCGACTCCGTTGGGAACTGGAACCCATGGAAGAGGCCACAGGGCCAAGTCACCTGGGGCCAGAGGAAGCAGTCAGAGCCATGGTACCCACTCCAGTGGTCCACCCATGGCAACCCAACATCCCGCACACAAACAAAAAAGAAAATAAAAAAATGGGGCAGAAAAAAAATCCAGTTGCCCCAACTGCCACACAAAAAGCCATATCCCACACAGCATCCCAGGTCCAGCAACTCCAAAAGAGTGGAATCATCGGCCAGGAACATGTCAAAAGATGAAGGGCTCAGGTAAGCAGGGGGACCTCGGCCAGTGTCAGCATACGTCCCCAAAAGGTGTCTTCTAAAGTGCAAAAACATACAATGGGGGTGTCCACAGGAGAGTTGTAGTGGGCACAGAAAAAAGTCAGAGGGAAAAAAAAACATGGAATGGAAGAAGGAACGAGACTCGAAACTGAGGGAGCAGGAAAATGCAGACTGGCCAGTCTCCCTCAGCCCTCGTTGAGCAAGGACACAGGGCAGGCAACCCCCTCCATGTTCACATATGATGCGCAGGGGTCATCTTCACAATAGCCCCCAGTCATCTCCAATGCACACACCACACTAATATCATAAAACCGATTCCATCTACGCTTCCCGCCAGCAGTCGATGCCCTGGATCCAGACAGCGACATCTCTGCATACGACTCAGGGGGTCACAGCAGTCATCTCAGCATTCGACACTCCATGAGGCGAACGGCAGACAGCCAAGACAGCCACAACATGCGTCATAGGGGTCTCAGCTGAAGAGGGCAGAAACAGTGAGTCACCCAAGGCTGTCGTGTCACCACACCGCATCCCAGTCTCTGGTTTGACCCCCACAGCCCTCCGTGCAACTCAGCCTTAAAGCATCTATAGCCACACTCCCACAAGAAGCCCGGTAGAGCCAACGCCAGTCATCTCTTTTGAACGGATGGTCTTCCACCTTCTGCACCAGTGATAGGCATGCATCCAGGTCCGAGAACATAGCCTCTACGACCTTGATGGAGGGAGGGAGATCAGCCCGTCGACCACCTCCATACTCTCTATCCTCTCCCACCAAGTGGACACCTCTCGGACAGGAGATGGGGCCCTCCATCACTTCAGCACTCACTGTCTCAGAACTCCATCTCCTCCGGGTAAGTGTCTCGTGGGTCAGACTCAAGCCCGGGGAGCCTCGGCGCAGGCCGCAAAATGTCCAACACTACCAGCAAGGCGCTAGAAGAAACCACTCAAAATGGCACGTAACCCCACCGCAGCAAATGCAGAGATGAGTCAACGATGTCCTGTATGTTTCAGCAAGCAGGCCAAGGAAAGCATGCCTGTATCAAAGGGTCAGAAGAGCCGCATTCACCCAGTTACAGGGAATGCGGCTTGGAGCTTGGCGGGAATGGCGACTGCTCTCCTTGGCATCTGGACATGCCCTCGGCTCCATTGATCCTAACTGGAAGCTTGTCATCCATGAGTCCCCAGTCCACCAGGTCAAATGCCTTTCAGCATCAGTAGTGAAAAAAAAAAGACTCCCTCCCCAGGTCTAGGCAAATGAAATAGAGTTAAGATCTCTGGTGGTGTTATCTCTAGCCTTCCACCTGGGGATTAATATGGAATAATCCGGGAAGACAAGGGAGGGAACAACCCATTCAAGGGTTTGGCCAGCACTTTAGCAACAAGCTTCATGTCTTGGTTAAAAAGTATTACTGGTCTTTGATCGCTACCAACAATTCCTTGACATTGATGGAGATTCAAGTGAGTACAAGCAGTCGGGAATAAGATGAAGAGAAATATTTCTAGTAAAATACTCTCAAATCCGTCTCCCCCCCAGTCTGCTGTTGTAGCCAGAGAAGACAACATTATAGAAGTTAATGCCCCACATGTTATATTCTTAATCTGTTCCTTCTTTCTCCTCTGTGATAGTTAGTGATGCACATACAGGGTTATTCAGAGAGATCCAAAAAGTCACCGCACCTTTGGTGACCTTTCGTTCCCCGCACTTCGGGGCAATTCCTAGTTTGCCGACCCTGCGGTGTATTCAGCAAAAAAAACTACTGAACGAAAATGTCTGGAATTTTCATATAAGGTCCTATGAATGATAACAAAAGGGCTGTTAAGGAAAATTGAAAAAAACTATTAAAGAAAAAGGAAAACAATTTTGCCTAAAAAAATCCCGAAAAATGCCTAAAAAAAATCTAAAAATAAAGATACTTTTTACAGCAGAATAACATAATAAACAGTTTATTAGATATTGGGTTAAAACGGGAATATTTTTAACATTGAAGCCTATGGGATTCGCCTGAATAAATCTGTCGAATGAAATCACAAAACAGCAGGGCATTTCGGCAACTTTTCCCTGCTGTTTGGTGCCTCTGAATAGATAAAACATTGCTTCTCTATGGGGATTTCACTGCCCTCGAACAGGCAACGTATGTGCAGACAATTTGCTAGAATTTGGCAAATTGCCTGTTCTCTGAATAGCCGAATGGCCCCGAAATGTCCCCGTTCGCTGAATTTCAGTGTCCGGTTACATTTCGGCGACATTTCGGATCTCTCTGAATAAACCCCTTAATGTCACAAAACTTTGGAGCATTTAAATGCTCACATCTTGAACTCCAATATATAAACAAGGAGGGCATTATGTTGAGTTGGCCAGCAATGATTGTGTGAGGCTAACTAATTACGTCCTATCTTCGCAGATGCTCATACATTTGTTATTGCTCCACTTACTACTCTGATTTTCTTTACCACTCAGCATTTTCACTGTGTTACTATAGGTTTGCATGTCCTATACTTTGCAGTAGGTTACAGTAATTTTGCAAACTCCCACTTTTGGAGTGCCAATCTCATGGGAGTATTTTAAATAATACTACAGTACAGTTTAAAGAGATCAATAGAAGCACATACATATTGTAGTGATCTTAATGTGTCTATATCGTGATGACTTAAAGTGAAGAGAGAGGGCTCAGTGTATGACCAAGATAGCAAATTATTATTTGAGCCCCTATAACCAATATTCTAGAATTTTAGACTATACAGAAGACCCTCTCTATGGGCCCATAAATATGACATAGTACACAGTGGGAAGTTGCAGTTCATGTCAAAACTAGTGATCTAACTTAGCAGACTAGCCGCTAACTGTGGACGACTGATCACAAATGTGTCTTCAAAGAGTATATACACAGTAGTTTGTTTTAAGCCATACTACAGACTTCTGTTTCCACATACCCGAAAAACCACCAAAAGGGCTGATTTTATTCTTCGTCCAGGTTTGGTGATCGCACCTTATGGCCAAGCTTGGAAGGAGCACAGAAGATTCACCCTGTCCACACTGAGGAATTTTGGTCTGGGCAAGAAATCCATGGAGGAGAGGATTGCCGAAGAGAGTGCGTATTTAATCCAGGACTTCAAAAAGAACAAAGGTAACCAGGTTTGTATTATGCAATTAGATGAATCAATAGAACACCGAAAATCTTCTTTGTTATGATATGTCTGTAACTAACATCCAACAATGCCATGACTTTTCTTTATATGGAAGTCAAGATGTCTCAGCATGAAATCCTATTTCAAAACTAACAGGTCTATTCACTAAATGATGAAGTCAGGAGAATTTTCAGGACTCAGGAGAAGTGAAAAAATATAGGTCAAAATAGCCAAACCAGAAAAATTCTTCCATTTATCTCGTTTTCCATAGATTTTTCACTTCTGTCAATTCTCCAGACGTCACCTTTTATCCAACAGACACTAAAGCCTTTACTATCAAATCAGACACTAAAGTTATTTATTGTTTTCTCTCAGCAATTAAATTATATTTCCCTGGTAGCTTCATAGACATGTATAATGTGTCTGGGATTCAGGTTTGTTGTACTGATAGAGGGCCATATTACATATATCACGCTAAAATGGGGACGCTAAGGAGGAAAACCTGTGCCTGTAGGTTTCTCCTTAGTGCCCCCATTTTAGCGTGATATTACAATGCAGGCGCCAAATCCAGCAGCCTCCACTGTAATGCGGCGCTAAGCCTTGGGATGCTCGAGGCAGCGCTAAGCGCCGCCGCGAGCATCCCCTCCATGGAGTCCATAGGACTCCATTGAGGCTTCCTCTGCCGGTCACATGACCTGCAGGATCTCGCCTCGCAAGATCCGAAGGTCGGCGGAGTGATTCGCAAGGGAGACTAAGGGACTTTTTTCTCCCTAGTCTCTCTCTGCTCCCGGCAGCAAGAAGAAGCGTATCGAGCCGCTGTTCTTATTGCCGCGGGATGGGAGGTGAGTATCTGATTTTTGTTGTTTTTGTAGCTGATGCTGGCTGATTCTGCAGAAGCGGAATCCGTCAGCACCAGGTCTTAGCTGTGGTTAACTTTTCAGTTAAACTCCGCGGGACGTAATTAGCTAGTTAGTTAAGGATTACAAACGTAGTTAGTTAGGATTACAAACGCTAATTAACACTTTGCACTCCCCATGTTAAGTATAGGAAGCGCAAAGTACAGTAAGCTCGTGCTGAAAAGCGCAAGATCTGAATCGCAAACGTTTTTTTTAACCCGTTAGCATTCGGAACATATTATGGTGCGCCCGCGTTTGGGCAACCAAAGCTAACGTAAACGCTCACACAGCTAAGCACTAACGTTAGCGTTATGTATGTAATATGGCCCTCCGTTTATACTCTCGATGATCACCCTAAAATTTCTGGGTACCCCCCAAATTCTATGTCATGCGGGATAAATGTTGTAAACTAATACTTTGTGCTTGCTATGCTGTTGCTGTTGCAGTTTAATTATATTATTCGTTTGTCCGGCCTTATAATGAGACGGTTATCACCCCCAGATATATTCCAAAACCCACACCCATATTATGTTTTTTTTCTCCATATTAAAGCTGCATAACTAACTAACCATTGTTAAAACTACAACACATTTTGCCCAATGTGTGATATAATCATACTATGTATTGTTCTAACATGACTTTCCCTACACTTTATCTCAGTAGCCATGGTTGATATTTTTCAGATGCATTGTTCGACCCACATTGTGTCCTCAACAATGCTGTATCCAACATAATTTGTTCCATTGTGTTCGGGAGACGCTACGATTATGATGACTCCACTTTCCAAGATATTCTTCGCCTAGTCGATGAAAACATGAAGTTGACCATGGGATTTTGGGCTCAGGTAAGAATATCTGTGTTAATTAAAATCGGATCATATCGCAGATAAGAAATCATTATTAATAGTGCAGCTATGCACACTGAAATGATGCTCAATGGATCTGGGAGACCTGCACAACAAAGAACAGATCTTTCATTGGTGATCCTCAAAGGCACACATATATCTACCCTGACCTTTCCTGCTCCTCCACCGTTGTTACACACATAGCTGCAGGATAGGATGCTGGCCCTGGTGGTCACGTGCCACATGGAAAAGCAAATGGCGTTAGCCTTCTGGTTCCTGAGGTTACCAGGAGCAGAGCATCTGGGGTCAGTCCATCTCAAGTGGTCCAATCTCTGTAAAGTTGGTTGCTTGATCATATTTTTTACTGATATTGCTAAAGCACTAGTTATTGTGTTCAATTTTACTTGATTTAGCCATGGCGGCCATCTTTGTGTCAGGATTCACAACAATATTGTGTGGGATGTATTCAAAGGACATCACCAGGGGGTAGATTGGAAGTATTTTAAGCTTCCTGGCTTATCTCATTCAGCAGCCATCTCTTATTACAGGTAGCCTACACCACACAATACAGCCTCTGCTGCCTTATCTAAACATTCCCTCGTTCACCTCATTAACTGGTAGATATTGTAGATTAAATAAACAGGAGCCACAAAGCAAAGCTTTTGGTAAATGTAGCATCATGGGGAAAAATCCAGAAACCAGAACTCGGAGATAGCATACCTAATTTTATTTTTTATTTTTACATGCAATACTTCAGACACAGAAAAAAAACCTAGCAACATGTGTTTTATAAAGTGGATTTGTGTGTAATGTACAAGTATAGTTACAGCTTATGTAATCCATTTAAAACAGTTACCCTTTTCTGGTCACAGTATATAGGATCCAAAATAACAAAATATATAAGAGTCAATATGTTACTTTTATTTCAAGAATAGTTTCAGCATTTTGCAAAATGACTGCACTATTTAAAACTCCAACAAACCAGGCAGGGTTCACTTCTCATGCCTTGTTTGCAGAGATTGGTCAGTTTGTTTTATAGATGTGTATGTTCGTTTCTCTTTATTTACAGTTGTATAATGTTTTTGGATTCATAATCCACTATCTCCCATTGCCACACTGGAAGATAATCAGAAATATTGGTAATGTTTTTGGATTCCTTGAGAGGGTCTTAGAGGAACACAAGAGGACAAGGACACCTGGAGAACCTCGAGACTACATAGACTGTTATATGGAAGAGCTTGATAAGGTACACTGTCTAAACTTTCGATCAATAGCGGAGCACAACACTATTACGCGTTATATGATACATATCCTCGAGTGCAGGGTTACAACTTGCAACAACAAGTAGTGTTGGGAAGCATCCACTGCAACTGCTCATCATGCCTAGCTCCTGCTGAAGAGGGTCCAACAAACCCGAAACAGCGCTGTCCTAGGAGTGGCTTTGACCAGTTGCATAAACCTTATCTCTGCTACAAAGCCACAGTGTGGCATATCATTGATTTTAGGGTTCCGTGTAATAACAGACCCAGGATGCAAAAAAGTGAGACAGATGTCATTTGCATATCCTACCCAGAATTCCTTGCTGCATATGGCGAATGTGGCACAGGAGCTCTGGGATGCAATTCATGGAATTGCTGTGATGTGCAAGTGGCTTCCGCAATAATAAAATTTATATATAGCGCCGGAGCGTGGGGAAGCGCCTTCGGATCCCTCTATCTCCCCATCGCCGGGTGCTACAAGGCTGTGGCCAGCATCGCTGGAACGGTCACAGCCTGACCTTTCCAGCGATGTATGGGGGTTAACCCATGAGTTGCCAGGTCACGAACGGGCACTAATTTGTGCCCGATCGCGGCCTATTTCCGGTGGGGGCCACCATCTTGGATGGCAGCCCCCACCTCTGGGTCCCCCCCCCGCGTCAACTGACTCATCGCGCCATGATGTCAGTTAACTGGGGAAGCCCCCCTATCTCCTGATCGGTGGCAGCTAGGGGGTCATGCCTGATATCGATGGAAAGGTCTGAGTATGGCCTTTCCAACGATATCAAACATGACAATGAAAAGTAAAATAAAAGTGTATAAAAATAAAAAAACAATTAATAAATTAATTAAAAAATAAAAACGTGCTTTTTTTTTTTTTGCTGCAGCATTATTGTTCACATTTCAATTATAATGTGAACAATGATGCTTCAATGATTTTTTTTTTGGGGGGTTTAGCTAAAATCACGTAATTTCTCCCCCCCCCAAAAAAAATAAAATAAAAAAAAATTCCCAAGTCTACCCCATAGAATATAACCGCAAAGGATCGGATAATAAAATGTGAAAAAAAAAACACTTTACACACTGGACAATTGAAATTTTATTGAAAATTCACATTTTTTTTACATTTTTTGTTATAGCATTCTGGCAGGACATGACGTTTATAAATAATTATGATATATTATTAATCTGCCGAGTCTACCGGAAAGAACGATATATAATTTGTCTGGGTGGTATAATAATACGTGACTTAAAACCGCATTTAAACATAATGAGCAAAAACTTCAGCAAACTTCACTTGCGAAAGAGCGCCGAAGTTGTAAAATTACTCCCGTCCTTAAGGGTTAAGGATTTACTATACATAGAAAAACATATGATAACATGCTATGTATTTAAATGGCAACATTACACCCACTCTACACATCAGAAACAGCATTATGTGTAGATGGAAGCAGAAAAAGGTAAATAAAGTTACAGCTATTGCTCTTCAGAATGCTCAAAGACAAGGGTTAATGGAGATTGTCCATTCAGGACTGTTTATCTGCTCACCACATAACAGCCATGAGGTAACTCACACTTCCTGGATTTCTAAGAGCGGTTTACTTCCTGGTTTCTAAATTGCCTGCAGTTTCTTAAAATGACCACTAGGTGGACTTAACAAAACAAAAGAGCTTAACTGATATTAACCTGGAGACAGAACAAATATGTTTTAAATTATTATATATGAATATATGTTTAATACGTTATTTTTAATTTCTTTTAATATGTTTGAATTGGCTTTTCAATGATATGTCTGTACAGGAAGAAGAGCAGGATAACCTTAAAAAATCATTTGATTATCAGAACCTTTTCATTTGCGTAGCTGATCTTTTTGTTGCTGGAACGGAGACCACATCTGCCACCCTGGAGTGGAGCCTGCTGCACATGATGGCATTTCCAGAAGTTCAAGGTACAATATATTTGCACATATTTATCTTTCAGATCTAGAACCTGCCACGTGTAGAAAATAAATAAAAATAAAACAAATAGTGTAGTACACTTTTCCTTGGATAACATGACATCATGATCCCTTTCAAAACTTCTTTATCATTGGTTCTGGTTATACCATTTCTAATATACTGTATATTTTCTAGACATAGACCTGGCAAATCCCATTCTTTTGGGGCCTGGTGTGGGAATACACCCCTGAGAAGAAATCTGACATGTGGTAACAATATTTTTGTTGTGCCGTCTATTATACTTATATCCCATGAGTGCATATACAGGGACTGGTTTTATCCTGAGAAACTGTATTACACTGTGTCTTTTCCTTACCTGTGGATGGTTCTTTTTTATAAATGTCATAGTAATTTCTTTGAGTTTTCTTTGGAGGAAACATCTTAAAAAGGAACCAAGGGTAAGATAATTAAATATTTATGTGGTAGTTTTGTGCGGATTAGTTGTTATTTATTCAGTTATTGGTACCAGACTTGTGCAATGTGATTTTTTTATATATATTGTTTTATTTTTTTTTCATATCACTAAATACTGCTCACATGGTGGTTCAGTTTGCCCAAATTTCTTTAAGAAAATTCTTGCACAAGTCGATACTTTTTGGTGTTTGTAGCATTTTGGGAGGTTTTGGGCAGCATTTTGCGCTGCCTTTTACTGCATTACTAATTGAATGTATATACATTTTTTATTGAATTAATATACAGATGTATTGATATACCATGTTACATTATATTATAATTTCATATAATTACAGTTTACGATGCAGTGAAATCCTAGCTCCTCCATTTTTTCCACTCTGCAGTCCCATCCTCCCACACTGTCCCTTTCCTAATCTTGTAGCTCTCCCTACCTGCTGCTTCCACTTTTCACTCTGTTTACCCTCACGAAGCCCAAGCTTCTGGTCCTGCCCCAGGAAATCCCTTCTATATTCTATCTGGTCACCAGCTCCACACTCTCCCTGCTCCCATTTGTTTTACTTACGTTTTCTTAGTTTTTAAGATCTGGCTGAGCACATTGTAAAGTACTGTATTAGCAGGACAATTATCCTACAAGCAGGTTGTCTCTTTCTCGTGTATCAATGTTTATTATCAGGTCTATTCAAACAGAGGTGAAAATCAGAATTGGCAGGTGAGGAGAACCATCTAGACCAAATAGCCAACTTGGAAAGTGAGATAAACGGGAGAATTTTTCTGGTTTGGTTATTTTGACCTAGAATTTTCCCTTCTCCAGTCATTCTCCTGAGTTTCACCTTTCTTTGAATAGACCTGCAAGTCTCATGTTTGTGCTTCTCCATTGTAAAGTGTTGTGGAATCTGTTGGCACAATATAAATACTAACTTAGTTTTATGGCTACTTAGTGGATGAATTGTCTGGTTACTATGACCAAATATTTTTCAGATTTTTCATTAACTAAATTAAATTGGATAATAATTTATTACATTAAATAATACATTTGCGATTCTAGTTTTCCTTTTATTTACCTCAATTAGTCAGTAAATGTTGATTTTTCACAGAGAAACTGACAGTTCTTTAAACATCAGTCTTCAGTTTTCTACCTGATGATTGGACAGGGGATACAGGCCACATCCGTGGACAGATGCTTTGTATAACGAACACTGATTTGGCCAATGAATAGACCATCTCCTCCTTCACCGCTTTGGCACCAGGATCAAAAGAATGTAAACAACCTGCTGGCTGGAAAATCATCCGTAACGTTATGAAGTTCATTTTCATTCATTTCGTTAATGTGGTGGTTCGTTTCGTTGTAATTCGGATGGAACAAAAAATTGCCCAAGCTTTGGACGAATTGCGGTTTGTCGATACTGATACACAAGGCTAATTGATACACTTATGTTAGATCTGATGTTCTATTAGGTACAGGTGGTTGTTGTTGATGTAAGGATGTATTCATCGTTTCAGAGAAATGTCGAAAGGAAATAGACAAAATTCGAGGAGACAGGACCCGCCTTGATTATGAGGACAGAGTGAGCATGCCATACACACAGGCTGTTTTACAAGAGGTGCATCGTATGGCCAGTATTGTACCCTTAGGAATACCTCACACCAATCTAAACGAAGTACAACTGAATGGTTATACTATCCCAAAGGTAAGACAAGTTATCTTCCAAAAAGGGCCTGGGGGCAGTAATCTTCTTAAAGCTTATAGTGTTTGGCTGGGCACATAAATCAAAGCAGAGCTCAATATTTTCCCTACACATCGCTGCATATGTTCTATATATGGTGGATCCATCATTCATTTTGCTGCATTCTTTGTTGATCTAACTTCACAGCTGCTTCTAAGCAACCATTAAAGGGACATTCTAGATGTTTTATTAAAACAATCATTTTATTAATCCAATATTCATTTCCTACATTTAGGGAGTTATTCCTGTTTATTTGAAGACCCCGGGGTCATCTTTCTTCTGACCTGATGCACTTGCTTAGCTAAATAGTGAGGTCTCAGATATCAAAAATAAATCTCTGTGTTTTATGATAGCAGTGTAGCGCTGTGTTTAAATCTTACTGTGGCAGTACCTATTTTTGGCCACCGGGGGGAGACAAGCGCGATCAGAGACACTGAACATGGGGACTACATTTCCCGCGTGCTTTGCAAACAGACAGGAAGTGGGTGGGACACAGACGCTGTACATCCTGAGCCTTGTGGAGAACGCGCCAGGGAGTGCATGGAAGAGGACGCAGTGCTGCTGAGCGGAATCGTGGCCAGGCCGGAGCGCAAGTGTGGCCTATGAGGAATTGAGTGGGGTTATCCTGCCTTGCCAGAAGGAGCCTTACCCACCAGCCATCACCACCAAGTGTATTCCAGACAAGCTGAGGACCCCGAGTAAGGAGTACCGCGAGTCCAACGGATGGGAGAGCAGGCGGTAGCTGGACAAGTCCGGGCTGAAACACAGAGCCTAAATATCGATCCAACAGCCGGTATCCCAGCGCGGAGCCAAGCGGAGAGACGTCCTGGGTCAGCGGAGCCTCGGTGATCAGCGGATGGGTGAGAGGCCTCCAAGGCCGTTTCCACAAAAGTTCAAGCACGCTGTTGTTTATTTCTGAAACCCACAGGGCCCCAACGTGACTAGTCGAAGACATCACTTAAAAGATTCACTGGCCAGTTGAATAGTACCCGGGTACCATAACACACACATACACTCACAATTCGGGACTTAACCTGTTCGGGACTCACTCCCTAGTATCTGAAAAAGGGGAAAAGATTCGCATCTTATTTTATTTTTCCTCTGCGCGTTTCTCGTAATTGCGAAGCATTGTATATTTTTCTACTCGGTCGCGTTTTCCAGAAATACGAAGTCTCGCATTTCTTTTTCCCGCTGCGCGTTTACCGCAATACGAAATACTGTAAATATATCTACGAACACCGTGTCTTATTTTATGTCTTTTACTTCAGTAAACTATATAATTTATAAAATCCACAACGGTGCTGGAGTATATTTATTCCCTAGTGCGGGGAGACTGACCCGTGGTTCATTTTCAGCGGCTCCTCCGGGAGTGAGCGCTACAGCAGTATGCATTTATACCTTTTTATTGGACTAACAATACAAATGATTACATATTGTTGCTATCAGTGTGTAGCGCTCACTCCCGGAGGAGCCGCTGAAATTGAACCTCGGGTCAGTCTCCCCGCACTAGGGAATACATATACTCCAGCACCGTTGTGGATTTTATAAATTATATAGTTTACTAGAACAAATGGCATATAATGAATAACACGGTGTTCGTATATATATTTACAGTACTTCGTAATGCAGAAAACGCGCAGCGGAAAAGAAATACGATGCTTCGTAATTCGAGAAACGCGCAGCGGAAAAGAAATACGATGCTTCGTAATTCGAGAAACGCGCAGCGGAAAAGAAAAGGAAAAATAAATCTTTAACCCCCTTTTGTGCTTGGGGAGTGAGTCCCGCACAGGTTATGTCCCAGAATGTACGTGTGTGTGTGTGTTGTGGTACCCTGGTACAATATTCAACTGGCCAGTGAATTGCTTATGAGGTATCTTCGACTAGTCAAATTGGGGCCCTGTGGGTTTTGGAAACAAACAGCAGCGTGCTTTCTTTTCACAACGGCCTGGAAGGCCTCTCACCCATCCGCCAGATACTTGATGCTCCGCTCGACCCAGGACGTCTCTCCGCTCGATGTTGACTGGGGTTCTCCTGGTTACTGGATCCGCTGTCTGGCTTTCTGTGGCTGCCGCAAGATATCCAGTTCACCGCCTGCTCTCCCTGTCCAATCGATCTGCGGTACTCCTCACTCAGGGTCTTCCGGCTTCCTCAATATCAGCGCGGGTAGTTCTGTGAATCACTGGGTCTTCCGCTGGTAAGGCTGAACAACCCGGTCTTTAGCTCTGTCAGGCTCCAGCTGCGCTCCGGCCTAGTCACTGTCTCGTTCTGCTGCTCTGCGTCTTGCTCCTCTCACTCCCTGGCGCGCTCTGCCAGCTCTCTCCACGAGGCTCAGGATGTAAGTGTCTGTGTCCCACCCACTTCCTGTGTCTGCCCCCAAAGCATGCCGGGAAATGTAGTCCCAATGGTTTCTGTGTTTGTCCAGCATAATCTTAGCATGGTCTCTGTCTCCCTCTGGTGGCCATTGCAAGTAAATGCAGCAGAACAGTCTCTTTTTAAACACAGCGCTACAAGTGCTTACTACATAGAGTTACATAGTTATATAGGCTGGAAAAAAAGACTAGCATCCATTGAGTTCAGCTTTTGACACATCACCTGCTGCTGTTGATCCAAGAGAAGGCAAAAACCGCAGTCTGACGCACTCGCCAATATGCAACATACTGGGAAAAAATTCCTTCTTGACCCCAGAATGGCGTCAGATTTCTCCTCGGATCAAGAAGCTTACCCACATATTAAATATTATAACCCTTAATATTCTGTGTCTGCAGGAAGTCATCCAGTTGTTGATTAAAAGTCTGCACAGTCTCTGACCACCTCAACAGGCAGAGCATACGCTTTTATTATTTTATTATAGCAGTGTACAAAGAATAATTTTCTGTGCTTTTAGTTATTAAATCAATACTGTTCATATGCATTCAATATACTGTCCTTTCTACAACTCTGTCTAACCCTGTCACTATTCCTCTAAACCTCTCCATGCCATTCCTTTTTCTCTCTATATATCTGGACGAATGCGGCTACATCGATTTTATACACAGACCATAGTCTCACAGATTTTGATTTCCTGAACTAGGAATTAATTGTTTGGAGTTTGGCCACAAAATATAATCATATGTTGCTAATCCTGCTAACAGCGTCAATGTACACCCGTTTTTTAGCAGGTCCTAAACTATGCAAACGCAATGACTGCATAAATATATATAATGCACAGATATTATAACCACACTTATTGGACTTGCATAAAATCAGCCATTACACTTATGATCAGTTCATGAAATCAAACTCCTTTTTTTTGTGTGTTATGGCGGGGTCATCATACTGATGTCATTCTCCCTCATACCCTAGTGTATATGACTAAAGATGGCTTTTTGTACATGCTGTGATGTTGATTTCCTGATCCAGTTTATAGGTTTGTTTTTATTTAAGATTCCTCAGTTGTGGTGTGTGCCAGGCTAGGAGACACTGATACACAAATTCTGCCTTTACTGCTGCAAACCTAATTTCTGTGTTTCTAAATCAGGGAACAGTCATAATCACAGACCTGTCGTCCCTTAACTATGATGAGACATATTGGAAATACCCACATGAATTTAATCCAGAGAACTTCCTGACTGAGGATGGAGAGTTGCGGAAGGTAGAGCCCTTTTTACCTTTCTCTGCAGGTAAGCCTCTCTTCGCAGGTGGGCTTTAAGGATCTACCCCATGGTGAGGCTGAACATCTGTCTGGAGCACCCGGTTATGTGCATCACACTTAAACCCAGACTTTTCAAAAGGACACCCAGCTTTCCCAACATTTTTATTACACTGTGTTACAAGAAATTTAACAGTGAAAAACTAAAGCTAATGCAGCGCTCCCCCCCCGGTGGAGCCGCTGAATAAACCTTGGGATAGTCTCACCGCACTAGGAATTATTACACACCAGCACTGTTGTGGATTTTCTAGTTTTATATACTTTACTAAAAGGATAAAGTGTCATAGAATATAAATGCGCGTTGAATGAAATTTACAGGATGCGTCAAGCGGGAAAAACACGCGGCGGAAAAAGAACGGTTAACCCCCTCAGTTCTGGAGTGTAAGTCCCGCAAAATATATATTACACAAAGTTTAGGGTACCCGGGTAGTGTGTTCGACTGGCCAGTGAACGAAGAGAGCAATCTTCGACTAGTCACCGTTGGGGCCCTGTGGATTTAAACAATATTGCAAGCGTGCATTTCTGTTTTGGAATGGTGGCCTGGGAGGCCTCTCACCCATCCATCGAACAAAACTGTCCAGCACTCGATGCCTTGACCAAAGGATCTTTCTCTGCTGTGTACTGGGACTCTGTGGCACCGAATCTGCTCCCTGCTTGCCAAATCTCCGCAACTGGTACAATCAATCCTCCGCCTGCACTCCCAATCGATCGGCGTGGCCTCCTAACACGGGGTCCTGCCGGAACCAACTTGTCCTCCAAACCTCTCAGTGCTGGGTAGGTAGGTCACCGCACAATTTCTGTCCCGATCTTCAGCACCAGTAAGACAGCGTCTGCACTCCGGCCTGGTTGCGATCCCTGACAGCTCCAACGTGCATCCTCCACCTTTCACTGCTCCGCTTGCTCTCTGCGCGCCAAACACGAGGCTCCCCAGCATATCCTCCTCTTTGTACCACCCCCTTCCTGGTCCCCTTGCAAAGGTTTCTGGGAGATGGAGTTTGTTTTTGTCCAGCATAGTCCACAATGTCTCTAGCTCTGGCCGCCACTAGATGGAGACATAGTCCAATACACCAGAGCACAATCTTTTAAAGCAGCGCTACACTAACTCGGGAAGGTTAATGCCTGCACTTGACTAACATAAGGTGCACAGACGTGGTAGGGGCATACAGTGAGTGTAGTGTTTGGGGTCATTACGGCATTCAAGGAACACAACAAGCATATTAGGGGCATACAGTGGGTGTAAGCGTGGGACACTTTTGGCAATAATGGGTGTAATTCCTGCATTGGCTGACATGTGGAGCAGGGCTGCCAGCAGAATTCTTAGGGCTCCTTAGCGAACCACTGGTTGTGTCCTCCAACTGACTGTACATACACAGGCACACAAACAGACATGCCTCCCAGGCTGCCAGACAGATGTCCCATGCCCCAGTCGCACCCCCTTCCTTCTTCAGTAGTAAACCCTTTTCTCCCTGTCTTTTCCAGTTGTCAGGCCTATTTATCCACCCCACTTCTCACGCACTGAGGCCATTCCCTCACCTTCTCCAACTGTGAGTAGTGATGGGCCGAACACCCCCGTGTTCGGTTCGCATTCGAACACGAACACCCAAAAAAGTTTGACCGCGAACTCGAACACAATTCGAACACCATGTAATTCAATGGGGCTTGAACATTCGAAAATTAAGGTCCCCTCCAAGAGGGAATATATGCAAGATATTGGCCATAAAAGGTATACAGGGGTCCAGGTACTGCCCTGGGGGACAGGAAACAATGAAAAAACCCGTTTTTAACCCTTTCACTGCTGAGTGCTGAGCCATTTCACTGCTGTGCGCTGAGCTGATTTTTACAGTTTTTGCTCATGTTTAAACGCGATTTGAAGCCGTGGGAAATGTTTGACCAACAAGGAGTGGGAAATGTTTGACCAACAAGGAGTGGAAAATGTTTGACCAACAAGGAGAGGAAAATGCTTGACCAACAAGGAGTGGGAAATGTTTATGAATCCCATAGGCTTCAATGCTAAAAATATTCGAAATTTTAACTCAATATCTAATAAACCACTTATTAGTATATTCTGCAGTAAAGAGTCTCTCTAGTATTAGATTTTTTTTAGGATCTTTTAAGCATTTTTTGAATTTTTTTGAAAATCCCCCCCCCCCCTCGAACTTTCTGCGAACGTCCCGAAAAGTTCGAAGTTTGCAAATTTTCGAAAAGCCGATGTTCGAATTGAACTTCGAACCGATTCGAAATGGGAGCCCATCCCTAACTGTGAGCCCCATTCCTTGAGCTCTGGCAGAGCGTGACATTATTCGCACAGCATGTAGCACTATAGGGAGCAGAGTGCAGCAGCTATTCTCCCCTGGGAAGCTGCGGACTCAGGCTCAGAAACACATTTTGTTTAATGTGTCTCACAAACTTTGTTCTTATAAATGTTGGCATTTAAAATAAAGTTTTAAAATTTACAATAGTAGAACCGTTCACCACCGTATTGTTTGTAATACAATACAAGGGTTACCCCCAGCTTTTCATATTGCATGTAGTGGTCGTTACTTGCTAGAATTTGCAGCAAAAATCTATCTTGCAGGATTTGAACCACACCAGTATCTAATTCTGTCAGTGCAGTGCATGAACTCACATTCAACCAGCCGACTCTTCCATAAACTATGATAATGAACTGATCTGATTTTGATCCCTGGGAACCCTACCTCTGGAAGGCTGTCCAGCTGCCTGTGACTGGCAACCTTTAGGCCCTAAAGTTTAGAGCAAAGGTCTGACTTTTGCTTTCAAGCACTGGCCCAGCAGTCCGTGACAGCGTGGGTAGAAAGACTTCTGCCACCATAGTTCCATAAGCCTTTCATATATTACCTATTGGAAAATTCTTTATCCTCTCTGACGGTTTTCCCGAGTGTGGCTCGGGGTTAACTTTTTGTACCAAAAGCGGTATCCCCGAGCCACACTCTGGCTGGATACTTACATGTCCTGCGCTCCCTCGCTGATCCACGCGGTCTCCTCTAGCCACTCGCAACATCACACTGCCTGGATCTCTTCTCGCGAGGAGTGAACCGGGAAGTGTGACATCACGATCAGCTGCAGTGTGACTGCGGGGACAGCGAGGGAGCGCAGCGACATGTAAGTACCGGCCCTAGTGTGGATTGGTGATACCGCTTTCAGTATTGAAATTTAACCCCCGAGCCACACTCATACCCCTAGGGGGCCAGAATAAATTGGACCGATTCTGACATATGAAATATGTCAGAATCGGACCGCCAGGGAGGTTAAGGCTGAACGGAAATAAAATGTACACAGTCTTCTCTTCTTTACAGCATGGCTGCAGTTCACCCTGCAGCTTAGTTTAATCTTCTGGAACAACAACACAGAAAACAGAAACAATAGACTTCAGGACATACCATAGAGTACTGAACAGTAAAAACTATAAGCATCGCCATCTACAGTCTAAACAGTATATAGCACATAAATCAAATACAGTGGCAAGAAAAAGTATGTGAACCCTTTGGGATTACGTGGAGTTTTGCATGAATTGGTCATAAAATGTGCTCTGATCTTCATGTAGGTCACAACAATTTGAAAAACACAGTCTGCTTAAAATAATACAACACAAACATTATTTGTTTTCATGTTTTTATTGAACAGAACATGTAAACATTCACAGTGCAGGGTGGAAAAAGTATGTGAACCTTTGGACTTAATAACTGGTTGACCCTCCTTTGGCAGCAATAACCTCAACCAAACGTTTCCTGTAGTTGCAGATCAGACCTGCACAACGATCTGGAATAATTTTGGACCACACCTCTTCACAAAACTGTTTCATTGTAGCAATATTCTTGGGATGTCTGGTGTGAATCGCTCTCTTAAGGTCATGCCACAGCATTTCAATCGGGTTGAGGTCAGGACTCTGACTGGGCCACTTCAGAAGGCTTATTTTGTTTTGTTGAAGCCATTATTTTGTTGAATTACTTGTATGCTTTGGGTCATTGTCTTGTTGCATCACCCATCTGCGGAGCTTCAGTTGGCGGACAGATGGTCTTACGTTTTTCTGAAAAATGTCTTGATAAACTCTGGAATTCATTATAAAATCAATGACAATAATCCGTCCAGGCCCTGAGGCAGCAAAGCAGTCCCAAACCATGATGCTCCCTCCGCCATGTTTTACAGTGGGGATGAGGTTTTGATGTTGGTGTGCTGTGCCTTTTTTTTCTCCACACATAGTGTTGTGTGTTTTTTCCAAACAACTAAATTTTGATTTCATCTGTCCACAGAATATTTTGCCAGTAGTGCTGTGGAACATCCAGGTGCTCTTTTGCAAACTTCAAAAGTGCTGCAATATTCTTTTTGGACAGCAATGGCTTCCTCCGTGGTGTCCTCCCATGTACTCCATTCTTGTTTAATGTTTTCCTTATTGAAGCTGTGTCAACAAATTGTTAGCATGTGCCACAGATTTCTGTAAGTCTTTAGCTGACACTCTAGGATTTTTCTTTACCTCATTAAGCATTCACTGTGCTCTTGCAGTCATCTTTACAGGACGACCACGCCTAGAGAGAGTAGCAACAGTGCTGAACTTTCTCCATTTGTAGACAGTCTGTCTTACCGTGGACACATGAACATCAAGGCTTTTGGAGATACTTTTGTAGCCCTTTCCAGCTTCATGCAAGTCAACAATTCTTGATCGTAGGTCTTCTGAGAGCTCTTTTCTGCAAGGCATGGTTCACATCAGGCAGTGCTTCTTGAAACCAGTAAACCCAAAACTGGTGTGTGTTTTTAAAAGGCAGGACAGCTTTCAGCAACACATCCAATAATATCACCCTGATTGGATTCAAGGTTGGCTCACTCCTGGCTCCAATTAGCTCTTGGAGAAGTCATTAGGCTAGGGGTTCACATACTTTTTCCACCCTGAACTGTGAATGTTTACATGTTCTGTTCAATAAAAACATGAAAACATATAATGTTTGTGTTGTATTATTTTAAGCAGACTGTGTTTTTCAAATTGTTGTGACTTAGATGAAGATCAGAGCACATTTTATGACCAATTCATGCAAAACTCCACGTAATCCCAAAGGGTTCACATACTTTTTCTTGCCACTGTAAATATTAGTTGTTGCATTTTAATACATGGAGTATTCTAACATTACCCACTGCGGTTGATCCAAAAGAAGGCAAAAAACTCTGTCTGAAGCGCTCGCTAATATGCAAAAAACAGGGAAAAAATTCCTTCTTGACCCCAGAATGGCATCAGATTTCTCCTTGAATGAAGCAGCCATGACCACATACATTAGTTTAAGTGGTCATGGTGGTTAGTGTTCATTTTATTATAAACATATTAGACAATTCAGAGCATAGTACATATTTTTGCTTTGCAATGAACAAGTTTATGCAGAAATCTCGTATTTGTAGTTAGGGCCAAAAATTGTGAGTAGGTTGCACCAGTTATTCAAGGCTCACTCTGCATGCCTATGATTGTAGCCAGCACTCGGTGGTGTTAAAAGACAATTGTGGCAGACTTGAGCCTAAATTTTAAATGGTAATATTTAATCCCCATGGATACTATTGGAATGTCTATTTATTCCATCCCATGTTTAGGCCCAAATCTTTCCCTGATTTCCATTTTAAGATTTCCCCATATATTTGGTGTGTATGACAGAGCTGCAAATCAATAGCACTATCAGCAATGACCAGAGCTGGAGTGGGACAAAAAAGAGGCCCTGGACTTCAGCCAGACCGGCCCACTCCAATACGCAAACACATAGGGCCGGATTAAGATCTCTATGGGCGGGAGCTAAAGATTTTGTTTGGATTTTTTGCCATTCAACGAAATGAAAACCTATTTTATGTTATTTTAAATTGCGTCTAATTTCGGTGCTTTGTGTTTTGCCGCTCTTCAGTGATTCCATTTCACCGAAAATACAGTGAATTCACCATTTAGTAAATGTTTACCATGTTTTGCTGAAAATGGAGTCGCCAAAACAGTTATCGGACGTCGACGAAAACTGTCTGAATGGCACCGAATTGACATCAGAAAATTCCTCTAAACTGAAAAAAATGTCTCCTATTCCCCCAATAGGAACTTAAATCAATACAAAATGTGTTTAAATAACATGCCAGCCCTGTGACAGCAGTCAGGGACAGCAGGGGGCGAGGAGGGAGTAGTGGGTGGACACGCATGACATCATGACTATTTAACTCATTGATGTCAAACTCCAGCCCCCCCCCCCAGATTTTGATGGCCTGCAATTTTCAGACTTCTTCGAAGGCAATAGATGGTTGAAGGAAAAGGAATCCTCAGACCACCATCTGCTAACCTATAAGAAGGACCCTATAAGTAGTTAAATAACACCCCATGAATTATAATATTAATAGATAAATTAAGGTTTAAATATAAGAAATAGTTTTAAGATAAATTGATAATCAGCAGTATTATAGGATTAAGTTTCACTTCTCAATATGTTTGTAAATGTCTCTGGAATGAAGAAATGTTGATGTCTCGAGAAATGTTGATGTCTCAAGAAATGCTAATGGCTAGCATGTCTCAAGAGATAGCATGTCTCAAGAAATCACATGTCTCGGGCCACGGGACTGTCCAGAAATGTGTCACCAGACCTGTATTGAAACTGGCCAATGAACTATGTTATGTTTTGAAATGTTAACCAATGAAATAAAGAGACAACGCCTTGACACAAGTATAAATATGTGTCAAAAAACGTTGAAAGGCAGAGAGAAAATTGCCAGACAAAAATACATGCCTCGTGTGTCTTCTTTGAAGGATTTTCTCTCTCCCTGCG
The DNA here is from genome assembly GCA_009667805.1 of Leptobrachium leishanense. NCBI lineage: Eukaryota > Metazoa > Chordata > Amphibia > Anura > Megophryidae > Leptobrachium > Leptobrachium leishanense. Next base: position 36,701,869 of record CM019072.1, on the reverse strand, counting down.
CAGAAGGAGAGTTAACTCAAGGTGTGCCTAAGACAGGGTCTTAGGGGTTAAAGGACGGACTATTGGAGGCGATTATTCTCTTCAATCGTCAAAGAATCATGGGAGTTGTAGTCCAGCAATATGTAGTTTCTGACATTCATGACTTCTATTCAGTTAAGTAGGTGGTGGTTAAAGTGTCACTTTAACCTTCCTGGCGGTAATCCCGAGTGTCGCTCAGAGTTAATTTTCAGTATCAAAAGCAGTAACCCCGAGCCACACTCGGGATTATGCATACCTTGTCCCTGCGTTCCCTCGATGTCCTCCATCCGATTGCAGCATTCTGCTTCCGGGTTCCCTTCCCTGCACTTGCCGCAAAGCAGAGGGGGCGGGACCTGACGGGGATGCAGAAAAAATAATCCTATTTGAAAGGATTTACAGATTTGAAATAAATAAATATATTATGAGACCGCCAGGGAGGTTAAGGCTTATTTAAAAATTAAAAAATAGAAGGACCTCTTGAATTGATTTTTGCTCAGTCTATTATTGTTCATTTCGTTAATACGTGTGTTACGATTAATCGTTATGTGGAAATGTAATTCGCTGCTAATCTAAAAAATTTTTATATAATGTAATAGGAATCCCGTTTTATTTCTCACTATGTCCAGTCACATGTCTAGATCCACGACCTATTTATGTTAAATATTCCTGTAAGGCTAAAACTGCTCACCAGTCTTAGTGCAACATGCCCTTCCTACCTGCAAGCTTTTTATTCTGGGCACTGCAAGTTGGGTCTTGGCTGATCAGACCGACACAGACAAGTCTACCTGCCTGTCCCAGAGTGTGCCTCCACAGTCAGCCAGGCTCAGTCTCTGCTCGGCAGGCTGCTCTCTCACGCCCCACAGCAGTGAAGCATGGTGCCAACGTGCTTTTTCATGGCCAGCTGATGGTCAGTCAGCGTCATCCTGTGACCTGCTCCTCCCTTCCAAGTTCGGCAGATACAAGGGCAGCGGATGCTCACGGAAACCAGTGTCCATGAGACAAGCAGACACCTTGCCGATCCTCAGCCAGCGGCCAGGCTCAGGCGATTCCCAGGCTTGACCAGTAGCAAGGCCCAGGCGATCCCCAGGATCGGCACACTGAGCCATCAGCCCACTGGTAATCTTACGGTAGTCCCAATGGCCAGTACATGCTGGACAATGATTCTCAGGACCAAAATTAATGTTGTATGAAAGCATGAACAAGATACTGATCTTAGAAAAGCCTGTTCTATGGCCACAGCTTGAGCAATATTCCTGAAAATTCTAAATGTAAATACTGAATGACGAACATGCTTTTACTGTAGTATTTTTACTCATTGATGAAACTTTATCTTCAACTCTATCTCTTCGATAATTTTTTTTCTCAGGTCCACGGGTCTGTCTTGGAGAAAATCTTGCTCGCATGGAAACATTCCTGTTTTTTACTGGTCTCCTCACACACTTTGAATTTCACTGGCCAGACCCCGCATCACCTCCAGACCTCACTCCGGTGTATGCACTCTCCCAGACCCCCAAACACTTTAAGATGCGCCTGGTACCACGGATAAATGATAAACCATCATGAGATGCTCAGTGGAGATGCTGCAGATGAAACACAAACACAAGAATTCCTCAATAAATGCTCTATTTTACAGTACCAGCTGTCAGACGTGGATGTGTCAGATGCCTGCAAGCACTGACGTTGGCTACTGGTAGCCACTGGCTGTCCCGCTGCTCTTGTAGAAGTATAATTTTAATGACATGATTTTTGGGAGCCTGCAGACTAAATGCTGCTGAATTTTACTGCAAAAATGACACCTAAAGAGATAAAATGAAATTTTAATACAGGCATAAATGCATTACTTATTCTTCTATACTTCTTTTGGCATATTTGTCTTTCGTGTCTGTATTTTTAAGGTGGGGATTATTTTTGTACTGTGCATTGATATGTTATGGATTTGTGTGTGTAGTGTGGCTGTGTGTGAATGCATTTCACTATTTGTGTGGTGTGTCTGTGTGCATATGCAGTGCAGTATTTATGTGGTGTTCAGTATTTATATACAGGGTTAGTCATAGAAAGCCGAATTTGCCACTAAATTGCACCAAACAGTGAATTTCCCTGTAAGGGACAATTTCATGGCCATTCAAAAACCTGGCAATTCGCCAAATATTCACGAATTGCCAGCAAAATACATTGAACTTCGGCAGCAGTGAAATTCCTATAGAGAAGCATTGGTTAATCGATTCAGAGAATACGAACTGCACCAAAATGTCAATGAAATGCACAGATTTTTTGTGGTTTCATTCGCCTTTAAGGACCAAGGGTCTTTAAAGTCAATCAGGGTTATTCAAAGAGATCCGAATGGCTGCCGAAAGCTGAAAATCAGCTTTCAGTTACCTTTCTTGGACATTCGGCTATTCAGAGAGCAAGCAATTGGCCAAATGTTGGCAAATTGCCTGCACATACGGTGCCTGTTTGGTGCCTGTTCAAGGGCAGTGAAATCCCCATAGCTTCGTCTATTCAGAGAACAAAAACCAGCAGTGAAAAGTTGCCGAAATGCCCTGCCATTCGGTTGCTTCATTCGACAGATTTATTCAGTCGAATCCCATAGGCTGCAATGTTAAAAATTTTCCCGTTTTAATTCAATATCTAATAAACCGTTGATTATAATATTCTGCTGTAAAAAGTCTCTTTATTTATAGATTTTTTTTGGATCTGTTAAGCATTTTTGGGAATTTTTTTGGAAAAAAAATGTATCCGATCGTTTTTTTCTTTTTTCTGTAACAGCTCTTTTTATTATCAACATTGGATCGTGTGTCAATTTCAGACAAACAGCTTTTCACTTTTCCAACATTCAAGCGTACTGGTTTTTCACTCCATTCTTCTGCGGTGTCTGCTTTTTCCGGCGGCTGCTCTGCGCTGTGATCGGCGACTGCTCGGGTTTCTCCGGCGGAGTTAATCCAGATGTCTGTGCGGGTTTCGGTGTGCCTTCGTCTGTTTTTGCGGTGAGTGTTCGTCGGGTTTGCGGGTGCTATTCCCTGCACTACGACGGCCCTGTGGTGCTTGCTGAATACACCGCAGGGTCGCCGAAATGAGATTGCCAAATCGTACTGAATTGAAGAGAACAAAAAGTCACCGAACGTGCGGTGGCTTTTCGATTCAATTTGAATAACCCTGAATGTATTTATGACATAAAAGTTACGTCATTGGTTTTAAGGAGTTACACAGGCGAATCCCATAGGTGTCAATGTAGAAAAATTCCCAGTTTTTCTTATACTATATAACACATTACTGATACAGAAAACTGAAGGAGAAAAAAAACAAACAAGCAGGAATGTAGGATAATCCATCGAAACAGAATCCGCAACAGTGTTGGCAAGCAAAATTTACAGGTATGAAAGTTTTAAGCCTGAGGCACACTGAGCGCGAAGCGGCACCTGTAAGCAGCGCCGCGCGGCGAGACTGTCAGACTCGCGCCATGAAGGAGCCATGGTACAGCCTCTGTGTAGTGAATGATATATAATCCCAAGCGCTGGGGATAAGCAGGCACACAGACACTGGAGGCAGTATATGTACAATAAGGCTGTATTGTAGAATGGTTCACAATCTGGTTACAGTAAGCTCGGGCAGCGTTCGTGCAGGGTCACCCGTGGTAGACGATTACGTGCGTTTGTTGCGCTGACATTGTATTACGACGTTCAGCGCAAAGGGTTTTGCCCCTCACGTTAATGTGTTTTTGCGCGCGCAAACGTTTGCGTGAAGATTGTAATAGGGCCCCATATTTTTTTAAATAAAAAAAGGTAAACTAAATGGTTATTCAAAGACCACCAAAATTTCGGTGCTCCTTCGTTCCCCACAGTCAAATTCCATGACCCTGCGGTGAATTCAGTATTCACCACAGGGTCACTGAAGTGCAGAGACTAAGCCACCGAACAGAACCGAAAAAACGCCAAAAAACTATCGGATCAATTAGATAAGCCGCCGAAAAAATTATGAACACACAACCATTCACTGCAAAACCACCGAACACATCTGAAAAAGCCAACGACCAGCCGCCGAACGGGGTTAAACCCCCCCCCCCACACACACACACAACACCAGCTTCAAGAAATCTGATAAGGGCTCTACGGGAGATCTTAGACTTACAAACTGAACTGCATGTAAGGTGCCGTGGCTGAGCACCAGTGATTAGGATAAGAACCAGATGTGCAGTAAACTAAATACACAAACCAAAAGGTTGAGGTGGATTTGCAGAATATATTATGTAACCAAATACAGGGGGCTGGATATGGAGAAGTAGTAACCAGTCTTTGAATAAGCAGTAGGGATTGTGGAATAAATAGTCACTTAAATGTAGGAAAACATAAGGAATCTTGATGGGCACAAATAACTGAAAAGGCAACCTTAATTACACAGGTTTGTAAATCCGGGAGGGTCTGTAGATCAAGGAGGGTCCGTAAATCAGCGGGAACCGTAGATGAGGCTGTTGGTGGGTAGGAAGAGCTTGAAGTGATGAGGGTCTTGATACCAGGAGAAGTAGAGGAGTAGGCTGAGGGATCTGGTAGTGAAACCGGGATCATCCACATATTTTGGAGGTAGTTGTGCCATATAGACATATACTATTAACGATTTAAACCATTCATGCTTCTAGTCTGGTGCCCCACCAAATAGAAATGTCACCAGCCGCCACTGCCTTATGGCAATATAAATTCTCATACGTAATAGGCTGTTCTTACAATAAAGCACAGCTTGATGGGTTGAAAACTTAATAATAAATGAATATTGGTCAGAACAGAGGGAGCAAAGCAGGAGAAAGGTTACCGGTGAGGCATGGGAAGACTGAGCATTAGGGCACTGCCCCCAGTGAAAATGAAAATTTCGGGCTGAAACCAAAAATTCGGGATCAGCTCAGCCAAAAGCGGATACCGAAACCAAAAATCAGACACCTGAACCAATCCAGGGTCTCCTCTGAGCCTGGAGGCTGGCCGAGCAGGGAACTCGGCCAGCCTCCAGGCTCAGGCGGGCCCCGGCTCAGCCGGACCTCCAGGCCTAGGTTTAGATGGGTGATTTTTGGGGAGTGAGATCGCGTTGTCATACCATGTTCAAAGATGCATTCGATCGTTGCCCTTTTCCATTATCACTGTGATTTGTTGACTAAACTGATAATGGGAAGGTTGAACCGCTGTATTTGTACCAAAACTAGCCACGTGACGTGCAACGGAATAAGAACTAACCATTTGTTTGCACAGATAGGGTGAACCTAATAAAATGGCCAGATAGTGAAGGTAGAAAAAAAATGTATTGGGTCCTTAAAACAATATTCCCAGCAACAAATAAAGAAGTCAGCTTATCAACAAATACATCTACACAACCATGATCCACCATAGCTTATAAAATATGGAATGATCACATGATCCAAATCTCTCTGTGAGCTAGAGAGCGTGCTGAGACAACATAATCGAGATATGAATGGTCAGATTTTTCTTGATGTAATAACCAGACGAAAAATAAATAATTATTGTCAAATGTGGAATTGTTCTAGAAAATCAAACAATTGGACACTAGTCCCAGTGTGAGCACACAGACTTAATCCCAGTGATGTACTAAACACACTAAAGGTTTCAAAAAATAACTTATCTGATATTCAATTCTTTCTGGACAACCATCCATTCAATGGTAATTATCCTGTAGTTAACATAAATAAATGTGTGGGGTGCACCTGGGTGTTTGAGCAGCACGAAATTATACAACATTCTAACGTTAAAAACTAAGCGCCAATATTCACTTTTGACCTTTATTGGCATTTGTTCTAGAAAATGCCAACATTCTTCCAGTCAGGCCTTTCGAAAGGGTGACTGTTAGATTTTAATTTCCTGTATAAAATATAATAAATATTTTGTCTTGAAAAGCCTGTTCTAATAAAATGGGCTGTGAAATTCCCCCCCTCCATTTTGTTAGTGTCAATTCTGCATAGACAGTTGTTCCTTCTATAGGATATGAGCTGTGGCCGACTTCCTGTTCCTTTCAGTGCAGGAAAATGTGCGCAGAAGCGGGAAGATAGGAAAAAGATTTCTTGTGAACCATATATGGTAATAAGTGCTTATGCCTCACTGTTGGTTAAACTCTGACGTAGAAATATATCTGTATGTTGATTTGGCTATAAGTTCTTTGAACTCTAATAAATTGGTTTGTCTACAAAGAAAGGCAGACATATTGCAGCTATCTTGTGTGTGGCTGGTTTTACTGTCTCTGCCATGGCGTGCGCGCGTCCTTTCTTTTTGCTATATAAGAAGAAACTTGAAAAAGGTTTATGGCATTCCATATATGGTAATTATAATAGGGAAAATTTGTTTTTGTCTGTTTAAGGTTATAATTTAACAGTGACGATGTCTAGCATACTCCATGGCTGGGGAATGACCCCTGCTCAGATAGTGGGGCTGCCAGAACAGAATCACTGAGCAGGCACTAGTCAAGTCCAAAATATATCAGTCCAGAGAGTCAATGCAGCTATGACTTGAGGATTCTGAAGTGTTCATCCTCCAGGGGTTCAAATCCAGCAAGATTTCTTAAAAGGGTGACCACGTCTAGCATATGCCATGGCTGTAGAATAACCCTGACACCCCTCTAGATTAACTAAAGTTACAATTATGTATATCTGCGTGTATCTTAGTTACGTTTTCCTTCATCTGAAGATAATTAGCTACAATATCACTGTACAGAATGTAAGCTCAATAATTCCTCAGTTTATTATACTGAGCTAGAGAGACCTACCATATATTAGCCATAATTGTTAAATTATAATCTTAAGCAAACAAAAACAAATTCCCTAATATAATTACCATATATGAAACTTCAATAGACCGTTTTCTTCCCATATATCAAAGATGAAGTAAGGCGCTGCACGAGCTGCGCGAGCTGCGCGACTCTGATCAGAGGAGATGATAGAAACAACCACACCGAGATATGGCAGGTCAACATCTGACTAGCTCGTGGTCAGTCAGAACAGTTTATTATTTCAACATCCAATAGAAATGTTCGTTATAGAAAAAAGCTTCCTGTCCGCTCCTAACATAGGAATGTGATATAACAGCCAATCAGAGCAGATACATTTCTACATCATGTAACAAAGATTTTGCGGGCATTTCTAAGTTAACACAGGATATCTATTTTAAATCACCCCGCTGACCAGCCTCGAGAGGAAACGAAACTGAACAGGAGATTGTATTGGAACAAGAAGGAGGGGGGGGGGGAATTTCACACTAATGCATATTGAAATATGGCACGTATTTCAATTATAGGACATTTATAATCCTACAGAAAATTAAAATCTAACAATAATAAGCTGCATTCCCCATGACAGTCTGTAAAAGTAAATTCCATTTAATAATATACTATAGACAGTCATTCCCCCTCCCTAAAATTATATTATCAGGATTTAAATTTATATGATTCAGTCAATTATGTGATGAGCCACTTTTAATTTCTGCACTCCCTTACAAATGTCTGGTAACTGTGATTGATATCTTTTAGAAACCATGTTTGATCCACATTTTGACATTGATAATGCTGTATCCAATGTCATTTGTTCCATTGTGTTTGGGAAATGCTATGGTTATGGTGACTCCACCGTCTGAGATGTTCTACACCTCGTTTGTGAAAATATGACGTTAACTACAGGTTTATGGGCACAGATATGACATCCCATGGCTAATGAAGGGGCCTGCCACAGGCACAATTTATTAATGGGTATACATGTTTGTATGTCTATGGGTACATATACGTTTACCTATGTGTGTGTTTGTATATGGGTGTACACAAGGAGACAATCAGGGGGGTGCCACCCCATGACATGTTCAGGGGCCCAGTTGATCCAGGGGGCCCTTTTCCAAACCCTATGTGCACCTTAAGCGCTAAATAGGTAAGGGCCCCTCCATGTCACCCAGGACTGGTCAACCAAGATACCAACAATTTTCCCAGTAGGCCGCAGCATCTAGGGGCTGGTCAGAGCACTCTGGCTCATAACGGAGGGATAAATTAGTACTTTTTATCCCCTTGCTGGACCACCAGGGATTTAGCCCATTCCCAGTAAAATAAGGTTTGCAAAAAGAGGCAAAATGTTATATTTTTATTTAGCTTATTGAAATGGGCATCTGACAGAAGGGGATCCTGACCAGTGGTTTAGTAAGGGGCCCCAAAATTTCTGATGGCAGCCCTGAGTGTACATATGTGTATGCTATGGGTATACAATGTGTATATGTGCGTATGCCTATGGATATGTGTTTATGAATGAATATGGGTATATGTGCTTGTAAATATATTGGTCTATACGTGCATGTTTGTATTTTTTGTATATATGTCAGTATCAGAGGTGTGCATTTGTTTTTGTAACTAATCTCAATTCGTTTGAAAATTCGTTAATTCGTATTTCGGAAATACAGTCGCAAGAAAAAGTAAGTGAACCCTTTGGGATTACGTGGAGTTTTGCATGAATTGGTCATAAAATGTGCTCTAATCTTCATCTAATAGGGATGTGTGTTTCGGAATTTTCACGAAAATTTCCCGATTCGTGCATTCGAATTCTGCCGATTTTCCGAACATTTTCAGATCCGAAAATTTTTTCGAGCCAAAACGAAAACTTTTCTAATGGAGTAGAAATGTGTAAAATCGAAATTCATTTTCGTTCAATTCGTGATTTCGGCTCCATTCCTGATTTCGGTTCCATTTCAGTAATTTCGGACATCGTATTTATATCGCTGATTCTGTAATTAAATTGTGTATCATTCCCATCTCAATGTATCCTTCCTGGAAATCCAGAGAAATCTCAATGTATCCTTCTTGTAAAACCAGAGAAATCTCAATGTATCCTTCCTGGAAATCCAGAGAAATCTCAATGTATCATTCTTGTAAAACATGAGAAATCTCAAATGGCAGAATTATCATATCGTATAGTATAATATCGTATCCGAAAAACCATTAGTTTACGTCAAAACGAATAGACACTTTGAAACGAGGAGAACAGACGTTCCGAAAAACACTAAAATTTCCGAAAAAAAAGTCAATACGAAAAAGGAATCGAAATGGAAATCGGCCGAAACGAAAATTTACAAAATCCGAACGAACCGAAAAAAAATATAAAAACAATAATAAGTGCACAAGCCTATCATCTAAGTCACAATTTGAAAAACAAAGTCTGCTTAAAATAATACAACACAAACATTATCAGGGTTATTCAGAGAGCGTGAAAAGCAAGAGAATGACTGGAGAATGAAAAATTCTAGGTCAAAATAGCCAAACCAGAAAAATTCTCCCTTTCATCTCACTTTCCAAATCGGCTATTTTGACCTAGAATTTTTCATTCTCCAGTCATTCTCCTGCTTTTCACGCTCTCCGAATAACCCTGTATATGTTTTCATGTGTTTATTGAACATAACATGTAAACATTCACAGTGCAGGGTGGAAAAAGTATGTGAACCCCTAGCCTAATGGCTTCTCCAAGAGCTAATTGGAGCCAGGAGTGAGCCAACCTTGAGTCCAATCAGTGTGATATTATTGGATGTGTTGCTGAAAGCTGTCCTGCCCTTTAAAAACACACACCAAATTTTGGGTTTACTGGTTTCAAGAAGCACTGCCTGATGTGAACCATGCCTCACAGAAAAGAGCTCTCAGAAGACCTACGATCAAGAATTGTTGACTTGCATGAAGCTGGAAAGGGTTACAAAAGTATCTCCAAAAGCCTTGATGTTCATGTGTCCATGGTAAGACAGACTGTCTACAAATGGAGAAAGTTCAGCACTGTTGCTACTCTCCCTAGGCGTGGTCGTCCTGTAAAGATGACTGCAAGAGCACAGCGCAGAATGCTTAATGAGCTAAAGAAGAATCCTATAGTGTCAGCTAAAGACTTACAGAAATCTCTGGCACATGCTTACATTTTTGTTGACACATCTACAATAAGGAAAACATTAAACAAGAATGGAGTACATGGGAGGACACCACGGAGGAAGCCATTGCTGTCCAAAAAGAATATTGCAGCACGTTTGAAGCTTGCAAAAGAGCACCTGGATGTTCCACAGCACTACTGGCAAACTATTCTGTGGACAGATGAAACCAAAATTGAGTTGTTTGGAAAAAACACACAACACTATGTGTGGAGAAAAAAAAGGCACAGCACACCAACATCAGAACCTCATCCCCACTGTAAAACATGGCGGAGGGAGCATCATGGTTTGGGGCTGCTTTGCTGCCTCAGGACCTGGACGGATTGTTGTCATTGATGGAAAAATGAATTCCAGAGTTTATCAAGACATTTTGCAGGAAAACGTAAGACCATCTGTCTGCCAACTGAAGCTCCGCAGAGGATGGGTGATGCAACAGGACAATGGCCCAAAGCATACAAGTAATTCAACAAAAGAATGGCTTCAACAAAACAAAATACGCCTTCTGGAGTGGCCCAGTCAGAGTCCTGACCTCAACCCGATTGAAATGCTGTGGCATGACCTTAAGAGAGCGATTCACACCAGACATCCCAAGAATATTGCTACACTGAAACAGTTTTGTGAAGAGGAGTGGTCCAAAATTACTCCAGATCGTTGTGCAGGTCTGATCTACAACTACAGGAAAAGTTTGGTTGGTTTATTTATTTATAAAGGATTTTACCAGGAAGGATACATTGAGATTTCTCTCGTTTTCAAGTATGTCCTGGGTTCAAGAACATTGAAGTGTTACAGTTACAGAAATACAAAGTAATACAATGTAAGATATTTGGTTGAGGTTATTGCTGCCAAAGGAGGGTCAACCAGTTATTAAGTCCAAAGGTTCACATACTTTTTGCAACCTGCACTGTAAATGTTTACATGTTCTGTTCAATAAACACATGAAAACATATGTTTGTGTTGTATTATTTTAAGCAGACTGTGTTTTTCAAATTGTTGTGACTTAGATGAAGATCAGAGCACATTTTATGACCAATTCATGCAAAACTCCACGTAATCCCAAAGGGTTCACATACTTTTTCTTGCAACTGTACTTCCGAAATAACAAAGTGATTTCATCCGAATTGAAATGAAAACAAAATGAAACAGTATATAACTAAATTGATTCGTTATATTATTTCACAAGAGAACCACTGATTAAATGATTCCTGAGCAGGATTTGTTCAGTGATCCGAAATTCAAATTGATATTAAATATCGAATCGAACCCAACTTACATGACTTATAAGTACTAAAGCAAGTGCCTAAGTGTATGCTGGAACTGATCATGACTGGACACCTTAACGAATAGCAGACTTCACATTTGCATATCTGCCACATTTATTGTCAACAGCTTTGGCATTTCATACACTATACCTGCTGCCCTGTGTTGTCAGTGCTGAATGCTGTGATCACTCATACATACTTTACTTAGGGACACTTTGTGACCTTCATAATTCAAGCAGATAAGTTTTTTTTTAATGTATGTTTTATGTGGATGTTGTATGGTTTTCATCTTTCAGATATATAATGCGTTTGGATTCATCCATTATCTGCCATTGCCACACCAGAAGATTTTCAGAAACGCGAAGGCCAATCTTGGATTTCTGGAGGAAGTTTTAGAAGAGCACAGGAGAACCAGAACACCTGGAGAACCTCGAGACTACATTGACAGATATCTAGAGGAGCTGGACATGGTATTGTGTGCATATAAGCAGCTGCACAAATCCTAGACTAGTACATCACATTTATTCCAATGGGAGGGGCTGTCCATGTAATGGCTTTAAACATGGTTATTCGGTTAACATACCGTATGCGTAAATGGTCATAATGGCGGTTGCCCTGAGGGCAGAGGAAAATTGGTAATGCTGGTTAAGATTATGCCCACATGGTAAAAAAAAATTCAGGCACCTCCCTAACCCCTGAAAGGGGTTTGTTTTCTTGTGGAGGAAGGCAAATGGTATAAAAAAAAAACAAAAAAAAAAAAAACCCAAATGTGTTGGGATGGGCTGAGTATCTAAGGAGAAGTCTTACGGACTTTTTAAGCAGCTGCATCAAAGTCTTTCTCTCTCTGGAACCAGCCAACACCCTATAGGACACCCAAGACTGGCAGCGTATATCATGTGCTGTGTTCATTTGATTAGATGGGGTTAAGTTTCCATTATTATTACTGCAATTATATGTTGTACTAGTTTGTTTGGCCGCTACATAAATATTTTTGTATTGTAGAAAGCAAGAAGTGGAAAGTGTGATTTTATACTTGGGGTTTAAGGTTATCAGTGTAATTAAGTATATTATAAGATCGCTGCTAGATCGAGTGGGATTTTATATAGATTTATAGCAATTACACAACAGAATAACCTTCATAACTATAATGGTTTTATAGCATTATAGCACTCTTATTTCAGGCTGTAAACCTTCACAGAAGTGGAAATAAAGACTGTACACATAAGTCAAGTGGCTTTCTCAGCTGTGGACTTATCACACATTCTATTATTCAATTGTGGCCCTTGTAATTTAACTCAATAAGGAAAGTGTTTATAGAGTATTGCACCGTGTCTCCAATTTTCGCTTGTTTTTGGATAAGCTATTGAGTGGAGTCTGTCACTTTGATAACTATTTAGAAAAGAGAACTGGAATACAACAAAAAGACCTTTGATGATCGGAATCTTTTCACTGTGTGTTAGACCTTTTTGTGGGAGATACTGAGACCACATCGTCTACCCTGACGTGTACCTTGATGTACATGATAACATATCCAGATGTACGAAGTACAACCTCTCTTGGGTCCTTCAGTTTAATGGGATTATGTGAAGCACATTTGATGATTTGGAGGAGAAAAATAGACTTGTGTAATCCCTAAAAAAAAATATTTTAGAGAAATGCCAAAACAAAATAGACAGCATTTGGGGGAAAACGCCGGACACTCAGGCCTTCCTACTCAAAGTCCTGCATTTCGCCAACATCGTCCCATTTGCTGTACCTCATTCAACCCTAAGGGATGAACAGCTGAATGGTTTTACCATACCTAAGGTAAGAAAAGTCCAGCATGAAGTATGGTGGAATAACATGATAGGAGCTGAGTTTAATCTAGATGACATATGACGTGAGTGGGAAATCATGAATTAACACCTCAAATCTCTAAAACATATTGAGTTGCCCATTGTTAACTTTTACTGCTCTAGACAGGACCCCAGATCGTCTGACACCACACCAATAACATTCTTTTTACCTTGGATTTACTGCAGGCCATAGCCACATTTTCTCAATAAATGATACCATAACGTTCCAGTATTAATCCATATATATATTTATATATACAATGTCTGTTATACAAATTCCAATATAGCCATGTTGTAAACATATTACCTTCGAACATTATTAACTCTCGTAAAACATCCTTTATAATATTCAATGAATTCAAAATGACTCTTTCCGCCTATTGACCCATACTCACTCACATTCACGCACCAGCACTGCCCCAACTCCTCCTGTGACAATAAGGAAAAAACAAACAACCCATATGTCAAAGACCGCCAAATCCTCCAAACCGCCCCACCAACCTGGACCAGATAAAGAGAGCGAGGGACGCTGCACGATGAATACAAAAATGGCACCTCCTGCTTTGTGCTGGACGGTGTTAAGGAGGCACCACAAAGCCCTGCCCCATTTTTACGTGAGCCTCTCCTATTGGTCCTCCGTGGGCAACAGGAGCAACTCAAGGTCCCGTCTCCTGATTTGCTCGGCGGCTACATAATTGATTTCCTAGTAAAACAAATATCACACATAACAAGAAAAAAGTGTCATCAACGCTTATCCCTATAACACCATGTGAAACAATACACAATTAGAGGTTTTGGTTTACTTGAATGGCCATTGAATGCCCCGTCAAGGCATCTCTAGTAAGGTGAGTCTTACCTAATGAAGCCAAAAGCTGCTTTCTAAGCAAGCCCATATGCTCATGCTGCTTCTCAGTCATGAGAAAAACTCGTGGATGACTGGACTGACCTTACCAATATAGTAGTCAGGATGCAGATGGATATGGGATAAAAGGGGGTTTATTAATAGTATATATATAATATATACCTAACAGTGTAAGGGGGTCTCCAGGACGCGTTTCACCAGTCTCTGCTGGCTTCATCAGCTGATGAGACTGGTGAAACGTGTCCTGGAGACCCCCTTACATTGTTTTAATATATATATATACAAACTTTTAAAAGGGCAGTTGTAGTTGAATGGTTTGGACGAAAGCCTGATTGATCTGGGGTTAAATAGTTCTGATACTGATAATAATCACGTAATGGAGTGTAGACACATTTTTCCAGAATTTTTGACATTACAGGGAGCAGTGATATTGGGAGGTAGTTGGATACCAAAGTATTGTCTCCACTTTTATGGATAGGTACCACCCTTGCAGTCTTCCAGAGTTTGGGTATGTATCCAGTCGCCAGTGATTCATTAATCAGGGTTGCGACAGGTTTTGCAATTGCTGGTGCACTGATTTTCAGCAGCATTGCTGGGATTTGATCAGGTCCAGACTGGTATTTCATTTTTTGGTTACGGAGAAGTTTAGTGATGGCACTGACAGGCACTGGCCTAAAACAGAATTTCTCTGGGTTACGGGGTCTTTGCACTGTTGGTGGGTCCTGACCTGCGTGCGGCCTTTCTGATTGCGTGTCATTTCCTAGCTTAGCAATGAGGGTGGTGGCGCATCCAACAAAATAATTATTAAAAGCATTTGCTACATCTAGGGGGTGCATATATCTTGCACACTGAGGGCCCTATTACAATCTTCATGCAAACGGCTGCGCAGACGAAAAAATGCATTAACGCGAGGGGTAAAACCCTTTGCGCAGAACATCGTATTACAAAGTCAGCGCAACAACGCGGGTGAACCTGCGCGAACCCATTGCGAGCATACTGTACTGCGTACGTCCTATACTTAACATTGTGAGCACAAATGCGTTTGTGTGCTGGTACGCAGATGGTATTACAATCTATGCGCAGGAATTAACGCATAGACGCTGCGCGCATAATTTTAGCAACTCCTAAAAGCTGGTGTTAATGGCAAATCTGAACGACCTGGCCGAACCCAAATACACCAGCCCATAAAAAAATGTGTAGTAAACTATATTACTACGCAGTACATCTTGCGCGACTCCTGGAATGGTCTGTCCAAAAGTCAGAGAAGCTGTGGCTGGACATGGAGGAAACGCTGGTGGGAACGCCCCTATGGACACTGCCGTGGATTCGTTGCCAAGGTCCTTGGGAACAACAAAGGATTTGGTGCCTTACGACAGACACGCTGGGCATCTGGAGGCGATTACGTATGCAATTTGGGTTGACATCTGCGATTTCACCACTTTTGCCATTACAAGACACCCGATTTTTACACCAGGGGTATGCACAGCCCTGAAAGAGCGGTTTGACCTTCCGGATAGGATCACGGTGGCTACCTATTTGAAGGATGGTAATCCTCCCCCGTTACAGCACTCGGAGGGAACACCTTCGATCCGTCTTCAGGAACGGTTCAATTATCACCAGATCCAATCGTATCTCTGCGCTCTTTGAAGGCTGGTTTCAGCCTCACTCGTCCTCTTACGCCCTTTGAGCAGTATTTCCAATTTGGTATTCAGTTGGACAGAGGTGTTTCTACCATATATCGCATGCTCCTTGGGCGATATGCAGAGACTCCTGCTTTCAAGAGAAAGGTGGAGTGCCGTCATGGGAAAACATATTTCAGATGAGGAATGGAATAAGACTTTTACGCTCATTCACAAGGGGACCGGGTCTTTACATTGCGCGGAAAATGCTTATAAAATTCTTACATTTTGGTACCGGACTCCAGATCGGCTACAGAAGATGTTTCCCCTTCATGATCCGCAATGCTGGCGGTGCAAGGCGGCCTTTGGGGATTTTTTGCATATTTGGTGGGACTGTCCTGATATTCAGGTTTTCTGGAAGATGGTTCACAATGCAGTTCGTGCAATTTCAGATGAGGAATATGAGTTCACTCCATCTAACTATATCCTGTTGCAGTTCCCGGCACCCGTAAAAATCTTGAAGCGGTCGGTAGTATTGAGATTGGTGACTGCGGCCAAACTGCTGATCCCTCTGCATTGGAACAAGCAGACGTTACCCTCTTGGCGAGAATGGGTGGCTAAGGTAGAATTCTTACGCAGGATGGATAACCTGGTAGCGAAGGACCTAGACCAAGTCGAACAATTTGTTATGAATTGGTTTCATTGGGATAACTATGTGAGCTCGGCACCTGAGAGATGCCTAGAGGTGGCTGACGCATGAACGGGTGGACGGATGGCTGGAGTTTGAATTAGGACGCTAGAGACCCCGATGGAGAATGGAGAGTCTAGGATCTGCCATTGTCCAAAACGCGTGGCCCACCAGTTGGTACGTCAGAGTCCTCTTCCCCCAGGAAGAAGCTGTTCCCTCCTTCCCCCCCCCCTCTCTCCTTTTTTTTTTTTTTTTATCTCTCTTCTCCACCTCTTCTCCCCTTTCTGTACTACTTTATTTCGCTGTACTCTGCCCCTTGCTGTAGTGTCTTTTCTCTTGTCTTTATCGTTGTCCTGTCTGTTTTGTTGGTTTGTCCTGTCTGCTGTTTTGTTATGTTTGTTCTAGTCTGTCTGTTTTCTCACAACCCGGAAGACGTACTTAAAGGCATTGGACATTTTTCTCAGAAGCTGGTCAGCATTGGTACAGCATCCGATTATAGATGTAGCATGCAGCACCCTGATTTCGACCGGGGTAGGATTCTGCTTTTTACCAATTGCAAATCAGTATGGTGCTAACCTTACATGACTGCTGCTGTATACATTGCACGACTTGTGTTACCATGTCGGACATGCTAATGTGATTTATGCTAATGTATGTTTATTTCTGCTAATAAAAATTTTGATTACAAAAAAAAAAAAAAAAATGTGCAGCAAAGTATAGTTACACATTCTACTCATACCAAGCAAATAAAATGGAGAAGTTGTGTGTGCATTTATTATTGCTGCAACAAATATGCGCAGATTGACTTTGACAGGCGCAAAAACTTAACGTGAGATAATTATGGTTCTTAAATCTGATTGGCTGAATCGTGTGAAAAAAGCTGTCCGCACACTGATTTCTGCGCGCAACGTTACTGCGCAGCATTTGTGAGCATCCGTTTTATGCACATTATTGCTCGACGGATGAAAAATGCACGAGGATTGTAATTCCAGCGGTGATTTACGCGTGTTAACGTTTAACGCTTGGCGCACAAATTCAAGCGTTGTGCAACGTTTTAATGCGAAGATTGTAATAGGGCCCTGAATGTTAATATTTTATGGTTTAGGTTTTTATCGTTCTATTTAAGAGAAATTATTATTGATCACTATCTAAGCAGAGTTTTGATATTTCTTTGAAAACGCTATATCTTGTTTAAGTGTATAAGATTGTATATATGGCACTTGTAATACAGAGATTATTTTTATTACAGTGATATTTTGACCAGCACCAATCACTTTATTTGCACATATTGACGTCTTAAATAGAGTGTATAACACCACTGGATAATTACGGTTGTACACTACACAACCCTTCCCTTGTGACACACCACAAGGAAGAGACCTTAACAAAGCATGCAGCACCAAGCATAGGGAACCCTACACTATGACGCTGGGGAATTAGTTGGTTTTCTGCATTAATTTGTTATACAATCATACAATGTCATCCCATGTTTGTCAATGCTACAAATATAGACAAACACAATGGGCCCTTTTCGCCAGTGAACAATAGCTCTAGTATTTGGAAATGTAAGCGGTAACGCCACGATAAGTGACTTTAAAACATGCCTCCCATATTACCTTCCTAATGCTAAACCCATGAAAAATCTGTTAGTGCATCTGTGATTGGCTAGCTTGCGTGTGCCTACTGTACTTTGCGCATCCTATTAGACATGTGCAATTCATTTTGTTCCGAATCCAAATTCGGACGAAAATCACCATTTTTGTGTTTCCGAATATAAAAACCGGCCATCAGAAATTTCGAATTGATCTGAAATTAGGAATCGCGGTAAACAATTCGAAATGGATCCGAAAATATAAGAAAATGGAACGAAAATTATACAAAATGAAAAAAACGGAACGAAATGAACAAAAATTAAAAGAAAACAGAACAAACTGATCTGAAACGAAAAAAAAACAGAACGAAATGATCTAGAACGGAATCAAATGATCCAAAAATAATTTTAATGCAGCATATGAATCCACACACTGCTGGGAAGCGCCTCTCTGCAGTATAATTAATGCAGCATATGAATCCACACACTGCTGGGAAGCGCCTCTCTGCGGTTTAATTAATGCAGCATATGAATCCACACACTGCTGGGAAGCGCCTCTCTGCAATATAATTAATGCAGCATATGAATCCACACACTGCTGGGAAGCACCTCTCTACAGTATAATTAATGCAGCATATGAATCCAATCTGCACACTGCTGGGAAGCGCCTCTCTGCAGTATAATTAATGCAGCATATGAATCCTACTAGAAAAGAGAAGTGAAGCGCACACGTGGATTTGAACAAGAAGAACATACGTTGCTTCCTTGTTAGATGGACTAGTTCATGGCTTACATTGCCTCAAAAAAAATACGGCCGGTATACTACAATAAAAATACCAGCCAGTACCAAAATAATCCCATAGGTGTCAATGTTAAAAAAATCCCTGTGTTTATTAAATATTTATTGAAACGTTAATGTTTTTTATTTTTTTAGGCATTTTTCAGGATTTTTTTGGTTGAACGTTTAGATTTCCTAATTTATTTTAAAGAAACAAGGCTTTTTTCCCCATAGGTTTCAATGTAAAAAAACATTGTTACTTTCAGCACTATGGTTAGCTACAATAGCTGTCCAAGGTCCTGATACATTGTTTCAGAGCAGCAGTTCAGCACTATGGACAGCTATATTGTAGCTGACCATGGTGCTGAAACGTTGATGTTTCAGCACCATGGTCAGCAACAATATAGCTGTTCATACTCCATAGTGCTGAGCTCCCACTGCTGGTCTGAAACAGTGTATCAGGACCTTGGACAACTATTGTAGCTAATCACAGTGCTGAAAGTAACATTGAAAAAAATGAAATAACCCATAAAAACAGAAAATGAATCACTCCGAAACGGCACAAAAACAGTCCAAAATGACCCAAAACAAAAAAACGGTCTAAAAAAACCAGAAAAAGTCATACATATCTCTATATCCTATACTTAACATGGGGAGCGCAATCAGTAATTAGCATTAGGATAAGTAAGTTGTTACAAAGTCCACGCACTAATTACTGCACCGATAGGCTAAACAAAATTTTAGCGACACCTAAAAGCTAGTGCAAACTGATTCAGCTTTTGCAGAATCATTTAGCACCCCCTAAATCCCCCAATAAATCTGATACTCTTATCCCGCAGAGAGAACTTTGGCCCAATCCAACGCTTCTCCTGGCCGCGAGCAGAGTGAGACTGCAGTTCTCTCCTCCTGTTTCCAACCCTAACCCTTCTAGATTGTGAGTTCCCATGGGAATAGGGCCCTCGTCTCCTCCTGTACCGGTTTGTCAAATGTTGTTCAATGTATTGTAACCCTGTCTTTTTTTTTTTTTTTAAACATAATTTTATTGGACGAGAGGACAAGAAGAATAACATGGATGCATATGCGGCGTCGCAGCGCCAAAAAGATGATATCAACAAACTTATGCCTCTAAGTAAACCATAGTCCCGTCCATATTATAAAATGAAGGTAGGGTGGGGTGAGGAAGAAAGAAAAAGAAAAAGAAAAAAGGGGGGGGAATGAGGGGAAGGAGTGGCCCGGCCCAGGCCAGAATCCTAAGACATAAATACCCGTCCAACCTGACGAGTGCTATAGAGGTATATGTAGAAGGGTGGGGGGGGGGGTGGGGAGGGTGCCAGGGAAGGAGAAAAAAGTAGGCAAAAGGGGCCATGAAGCCCTATATATGTAACCATAGCCCATATTCCCGCCATAGATTATAACCCCGCATCCAGCCAGGGCCCCCAAGTTTTACTATATGATGGCATTGTAAAACGTACTATAGCGGTCAGTTCGTCCATAACCTGGGTGTCCCTGATTTTGCCATAGACTTTAGCCATACAGGGCGGGAGGGGTTGTCTCCAGACTTCCGCTATAGCCCGTCTTGTAGCCAATGTAATTTTGGCTAATAATTTATTTTCATGGAAAGTAAGTTCAGGGAGCGGTCTGGAGAGCAAAAACGCCCAAGGATCCAACGAGATAGGTTTAGATAGAACTAAAATCAGTAGGTCTTGGACTTCCTTCCATAAGGGTACAATTCGTGGACATGTCCACCACATGTGGAAAAAGGAGCCCTTGAAGGTGCATAATCTCCAGCAAACATCCGGTAGATTCCCATTCATGTGCGCCAGTTGAGATGGTGTAACATACCACCGCATAATCATTTTAATGGACTGTTCCTGCAATGAGGCGCACACCGACACGGAGCGAGACATCTCCCATATGTCCAGCCAGTCCTCTGAGTCCAGGGTTTCCCCGATATCTCTTTCCCAAGCATGGATATAGGACAGGTCTTTCCAGTCCAACAGTGATGTAAGGTCCCGGTATGTGCCAGCTAGGCATAATCGCTCGAAGCGAGTCGGCGGCGCCAGTGCAGCTTGCTTGATGTGAGCCTGTGTGGCGTACGATGTCAATTGAAAAATGTGAAGAAAAGACAGTCCCGAAATATCTTGAAGAGGAATCAAAGTTCCGTTGTGGTATAAATTATGTATTCTGCACACACCTGAGTCCAATAGGTCACGCCAAGGTCTCACGTGTAGACCGGGGCGGAAGTCTCTGTTCCCAAAAATTGGAGTCATAGGCGATGGTGTAGACGTCAACTCGCACTTCACTGCTAGTCTATGCCAAAGGCGCAGAGAGTTTAATATGGCTGGGCATGTGGTGGTAATTAAAGGACGATGTTCTCGAGCCAGCCATATCCAATGGTGTATCTTATTCGGCCGCATAAGGGACGCTTCCAGATCGACCCACCTGCGAGACCCCGCTGGAGCATGCCAGGCTACCACTTGTGCCAATTGAGTTGCATAGTAATAGGTGAAGAGAGATGGAAGGCCCAGGCCGCCCAGGGACCGTGGGCGATAGAGAGTGTGTCTAGCTACGCGGCATCGTTTCCCTGCCCATATAAAATAATCAATGGAGCGCTGCAAAGCGATGACCTCTGAAGCAACGAGAGGAACCGGTAATGCCTGAAACATATACAACAATCTGGGTAATACATTCATCTTAATGCAGTTAAGCCTACCGAGCCATGATATTGCATATTTATTCCAACATTCTAACTCCGCTTTGAGAGTCGCAAAGAGGCGGGGGTAATTAGCCGAATAAAGGTCTGCCGAGCATGATGTTAAGCGGACCCCCAGGTAGACCAGCTCAGATTGGGTGAACCTTATAGGGCAGGAAGAGGAGAGAGTTGCAATCGCCTCTGCTGTCAGCGCCACCGGGAGTGCCTCTGATTTAGTAATATTAATTTTATATCCTGAAAGAGCAGAAAAGGTACTGAGCAGGTCCAGAACCCGGGGTAAGGAGGTGGAGGGGTCTGTCAGGGAGAGAAGGACATCATCGGCATAAGCCGATAATTTAAATTCTAAGTCACCCACCGTAAGTCCCGAGATACCCGCGTCTGATTTAATAGCAAGCAATAGAGGTTCCAAAAAAAGGGCAAACAAAGCCGGAGACAGTGGGCAGCCCTGCCTGGTACCGTTCCGGATTACAAAGGGGATCCTATCGGCTCCCGGTATCAAAATCTGCGCTCCCGGAGAAGCATACAAAGCTGAGATCATGCGGAGAAAAGTGGGGGGGAACCCAAGATGTTTAAGTAACGTAAATAAAAACGGCCACTCCGCCCTATCAAAGGCCTTCTCAGCGTCTAAAGACAAAAATAAAGAGGGCCTCTGATAGGTCTCTGCGAACCAAACAAGGTCCGCCGCGCGTCTCGTATTATCATACGCTTGCCGACCTGGGATGAACCCCACCTGGTCCGGGGATACCAAAACAGGGAGGAGAGGGTCTAGGCGCAGGGCCAAAATTTTTGCTAGTAGTTTAATGTCCGTATTTAAAAGGGATATGGGCCTATAGCTATCAATGTTCTCAGGGTCTTTCCCAGGTTTGGGGAGGAGAACTATGGCCGCTAACAATGACTCCGCAGGAAATGGGGCCCCCTCCCGTGCGGCATTAAATAGTCGGCAAAGAATGGGCTTTAATTTAGGATAGAACGCTTTATAATACCGGTATGTGAAGCCGTCTGGCCCAGGGGCCTTTAATGGCTTCATCAAGCCCAGTGCCCTCCCTATCTCCTCTTCCGTTATAGGGGAGCCCACCAATAGGGACTGAACTTTATCAAGAGTAGGGAGGTTCTGATGCCTCAAGTACGTTTCAATATTATCTATCAGGTCTCTGTTTCCTATTTCGTGGGTGGGGGAATGATTATATATATCCGTAAAATACTCTGTGAAGGCATCCCGGATAGCCTCAGGAGATTTATGAACCTGCCCTTTTTTATCTCGGATCAACGGGAACAGGACAGTGCGGTGTCTAGGACGCAGCATCCTGGCCAGGGGTGTATCCGCTTTATTCGCTCGTTCATAATAGCGCCTTTTGGACCATAGCAACGATCTCCCCACATCATCTAAAAATAAACCGTTAAGGTCTGCTCGAACTCTGCTAAGCTGTGCAAGGGTGTCGTCAGTCGGGACACGTTTATGCCGGAGTTCCAGTCTCCGCAGGTCAGTCTGTAACGTGACTATGGCCTGCAGCTTCATGCGTTTGTGGTAGGCAGCCTGACTAATTAGCACCCCCCTAATCACTGCTTTATGAGCATTCCATAATGTATGTATGGACACGTCAGGGGTGTCATTTAACAGAAGGTATGAGTCCAACGCGGAGCCAACCGCTTTCCTAACCCCCTTTTTCAAAAGAAGCAAGGGGTCGAGCCGCCATTGGCCACTGCTGCCAGACGCCAGTGGGCGGACATGCAGAAACACATCTGCATGATCGGACCAAGTTATGGAGCCAATGCCTGATGTCGCAATCAAGGGAATACAGTCCGAGGAGATCAGGAAATAATCTAATCTGGAGTATGAGGAATGGACCGGGGAGTAAAAGGTAAAATCTTTCGTTGTGGGGTGCTGTACCCTCCAAATATCTACCAAATCATGTTTACGCACAAACGCATGAAACTGCCTATCTTGGGATGAGGAAGGAGTCAGACCGGCGTGAGGGGGATGGCCGGATCGGTCCAGGAGAGCAGAGAGTAGCGTTAAAGTCCCCTCCCAATATAATTTTACCCTTAGCATGCAACCTGAGAAAGGAGGAGAGGTCCGCCCAAAATCCCGCGTCAGGCCCATTTGGTGCATATACCGACATCAGTGTATACCATTTAGACGAACAAGTACCCCTCGCCAATACATACCTCCCAGCGGAGTCAGAATATACATCAACAATCTGCAGCGGGCAGGAATTATGTAACAAAATAGCGGCTCCATTCCGTTTAGGGATGGCACATGAGGTGAAGACACGGGAGTAGGATGGGTCCGCTAGGCGAAAGGCCGCAATGGTAGAGATCCTAGTCTCTTGGAGGAATGCGATGTTCGCAGATTTCCGCTTAAGGTCCCGGAAAAGGAGACGACGCTTGCGCGGGGAATTTAAGCCCTTGACATTCAAGGAGAGGAATTTAAGATCTGAAATCATTATGGGACTAGGAAGGGGAACGCATGGTCATCATCCTCCCCACGTCTCCACCCCTGTCCCGCTCCGCCATCTCCCAGCCTCTTACCGAGGGGGGAGGCGACAGGACGGGAGCCATCCACAGAGGGATCAAAAGTATGATATACATCCACATAATCATATAGCCGAAAGGTCAGAAGTGAGAAAGTAGGGCCGGGCCGGGCCGGGGGAACAGGGTGGGAAGGGGAACAAGGAGAAAGAGGAGAGAAAAAAAAAAAAAAAACG
This sequence comes from Leptobrachium leishanense, assembly GCA_009667805.1. NCBI lineage: Eukaryota > Metazoa > Chordata > Amphibia > Anura > Megophryidae > Leptobrachium > Leptobrachium leishanense. Next base: position 36,677,887 of record CM019072.1, on the reverse strand, counting down.
TCCCGAACGGATGGGTAAACCAAAGGAACGGAACCTCGGAGGAGGAGGTAGTCTCGGGGAAACCAGCAAGCCATGGGGGAAAAACCCTCGGCCACTGTCCCCCCGAGCAACCGCCACATTAACCGTCATGCTAAAACTACAACCACCTAAACAAATAAATCGGAGGTACAGAGAAAAAACAGAAAATGATCTAAGCAAATATCAAAGAGCAATCTAAGGGCCTAAGCCCCGCAAAACCTGGACTGAAGGATATACATGCCCTCACTTAGGGCACCCACGGCTGTCCATATTCAATCTCCAGCCGGAGACCAGTCTCTGGAGAGCGCGGCAGGGAACTCGGAGGGGTGAGCTGAGCAATTGCGTCTGGGACCTCCAATCCCAGCTGGCGTAGGAAGTCCTGAGCCCTATACAGGTGTGTGCAAGAATACGTGCGACCATCTTTGTGGACCAAAATACGAAATGGGAACCCCCATGAGTAACGCACATCGTGAGAGCGCAGCAGTTCTGTGACTACCCGCCATTCCCTGCGTTTAGCCAGTGTCGACGGAGCAAGGTCCTGATAAAAAAGCAGCTGGCCATCCTCGTACTCCACCTGTTGGTCACGAGCTGTGCGTAGTAAAGCTTCCCTTGTCGAGTAATAATGTAATCTGGCGACTACATCGCGCGGTGGTGCATTCTGGCCTTTCCGCACCCCCAAGGTACGGTGTATCCGGTCGATCAGATATCTAGCCGGTGGCAGCGCGGGTAACAACCTTTTCATAATGCCCGTAAGCGTAGCGTCCAGTGCATCCGGTGTCACCGATTCAGGCAGCCCTCGGAGTCTGACGTTGTTGCGTCTGGACCTGTTTGATAAATCTTCCAAAGCCTCTTCTAGTGTCTCCACCCGTGTTGCCAGTGTCTCCGCATGGTGAGCAAGTGTATTGCACGTGTCTGTGAATGCCTCTGCCCGTTCCTCGAGACGCGCTGTGCGTGTCCCAATTACCTGGACCTCCGCCGTTAGCGCCCTCGTGTTGCGTGCTAGCTCCTCCGCTATGAAATCTTGTAGGCGACGGATATCCTGGCGAGTCGCCGGGCCCAAGTCCTGCTCCATCTCAGAGGTGTCCGAGCCTGGGGATGGGCTTCTCCCTCCATCTCTGGAGGAAGCGCCGCCATCTTGGGGCCTAGTCACTGTGCGGGTCCGAGGTGTAAAAATCGGCGCTACAAGCGCGCTGTCAGTCTTTTTTGTTTTTTTGGAGGACTTCATGGCTCCTGCTACCTTTCCCTGTACCTCCAGAGCGAAATATATAGAGTGAAAGTGGTGGCTGTCTCAAATCAATCAGCGGCTACTCGGGAGCTCCAGCAGCACCCGTCCTCTCACATCGCCGGCTCGGCTCCGCCCCCTGTAACCCTGTCTTTACGGTGTCCATTGTACAGCGCTGCGGAATATGCTGGCGCTATATAAAGTTTAATAATAATAATTGATTTTTTTTTACATTGAAACCTACAGTGGCAAGAAAAAGTATGTGAACCCTTTGGGATTACGTGGAGTTTTGCATGAATTGGTCATAAAATGTGCTCTGATCTTCATCTAAGTCACAACAATTTGAAAAACACAGTCTGCTTAAAATAATACAACACAAACATTATATGTTTTTATGTGTTTATTGAACATAACATGTAAACATTCACAGTGCAGGGTGGGAAAAGTATGTGAACCCCTAGCCTAATGACTTCTCCAAGAGCTAATTGGAGCCAGGAGTGAGCCAACCTTGAGTCCAATCAGTGTGATATTATTGGATGTGTTGCTGAAAGCTGTCCTGCCTTTTAAAAACACACACCAGTTTTGGGTTTACTGGTTTCAATAAGCACTGCCTGATGTGAACCATGCCTCGCAGAAAAGAGCTCTCAGAAGACCTACGATCAAGAATTGTTGACTTGCATGAAGCTGGAAAGGGTTACAAAAGTATCTCCAAAAGCCTTGATGTTCATGTGTCCACGGTAAGACTGTCTACAAATGGAGAAAGTTCAGCACTGTTGCTACTCTCCCTAGGCATGGTCGTCCTGTAAAGATGACTGCAAGAGCACAGCGCAGAATGCTTAATGAGGTAAAGAAGAATCCTAGAGTGTCAGCTGAAGACTTACAGAATTCTCTGGCACACGCTAACATTTTTGTTGACACATCTACAATAAGGACAACTTTAAACAAGAATGGAGTACATGGGAGGACACCACGGAGGAAGCCATTGCTGTGCAAAAAGAATATTGCAGCACGTTTGAAGTTTGCAAAAGAGCACCTGGATGTTCCACAGTACTACTGGCAAAATATTCTGTGGACAGATGAAACCAAAATGGAGTTGTTTGGAAAAAACACACAACACTATGTGTGGAGAAAAACAGGCACAGCACACCAACATCAAAACCTCATCCCCACTGTAAAACATGGCGGAGGGAGCATCATGGTTTTGGGCTGCTTTGCTGCCTCAGGGCCTGGACGGATTGTTGTCATTGATGGAAAAATGAATTCCAGAGTTTATCAAGACATTTTTCTGGAATACGTAAGACCATGTGTCCGACAACTGAAGGTCCGCAGAGAATGGGTGATGCAACAGGACAATGGCCCAAAGCATGCAAGTAATTCAACAAAAGAATGGCTTCAACAAAACAAAATACGCCTTCTGGAGTGGCCCAGTCAGAGTCCTGACCTCAACCCGATTCAAATGCTGTGGCATGACCTTAAGAGAGCGATTCACACCAGACATCCCAAGAATATTGCTACACTGAAACAGTTTTGTGAAGAGGAGTGGTCCAACATTACTCCAGATCGTTGTGCAGGTCTGATCTGCAACTACAGGAAACGTTTGGTTGAGGTTATTGCTGCCAAAGGAGGGTCAACCAGTTATTAAGTCCAAAGGTTCACATACTTTTTCCACCCTGCAATGTGAATGTTTACATGTTCTGCTCAATAAACACATGAAAACATATAATGTTTGTGTTGTATTATTTTAAGCAGACTGTGTTTTTCAAATTGTTATGACTTAGATGAAGATCAGAGCACATTTTATGATAATTCATGCAAAACTCCACGTAATCCCAAAGGGTTCACATACTTTTTCTTGCCACTGTATAGGGAAAAAAGCCTCATCTGAAATAGCCAATAAAAAACTAAATAACTCCTAAAAACAAAATACAAATCAATACAAAATACAAAATACAAAAGAACTCATAAAAACAAAAAACGAAGTAATCCGAAAAAACTAAATAACCCATAACAGAAAACGAATCGATCCGAAATTCCAAATTGATCCGAAATGCCGAAACGGTCCAAAATGACCCGAAACAAAAAAACGACCTTAAAAAAACAAAACGAAAAAAGTCATGCACTCCTCTATATCCTATACTTAATATGGGGAACGCAATCAGTAATTAGCGTTAGGATAAGTAAGTTGTTACAAAGTCCACACGCTAATTACTGCACCGATAGGCTAAAAAATTTTTAGCGACACCCAAAAGCTAGTGCAAACTGATTCAGTTTTTGCAGAATCATTTAAAACCCCTAAACCCCCCCGATATTATTATTATTATTCTTTATTTATAAAGCGCCAGCATATTCCGCAGCGCTGTACAATAGGCACAGTATAGACAGGGTTACAATACATTGAACAACATTTGACAAACAGTACAGGAGGAGATGAGGGCCCTATTCCCGTAGGAACTCACAATCTAGGAGGGTTGGGGTTGGAAACAGGAGGAGAGGACTGTAAAGTGAGAGTGATTGATGGTTGCGTCAGTGAGTTGGGTGGTAGGCTTCCCTAAATAGGAACGTTTTAAGGGAGCGTTTGAAGGAAGAGAAGTTAGGGGAAAGTCTGACAGTACGAGGGAGAGCGTTCCAGAGAGTGGGGGCTGCGCGTGAGCGGGTTACTGTTTTGTGTGGGGGCTGCGTGTGGAGGGTTACTGTTTTGAGGGTATAGTGGAGACCGCTTCACAGCACCGGAGCATGAATTGTCTTGAAAATTGAGTGCGGAGAACGTGGATATGTATATATATAACACATATTTACTCTTATAGACAAATAGGGCCTATTCCATAGTTGTTGATACTGTAATATATATTTTAGTATATGGGTGTGTATAAATCTATATACAGTATGTATGTGTAGAAAATTACATACAGTACATGTGTGTATATATGAAAATGAGTATAAAATTATATACCGTATAATGTTTATATAAAGTGTGTATAAAATGATATACAGTATGTGTTTATAGAAAAGTATGTGTGTATAGATGTGTGTTTGGATACATTTCAAACTAACTGTGTGTGTGTGTGTGTGTGTAAATATAGATTTGACCCCTGCACATCCATGATGCGAATCTCCCATTCCACCACATCCCAAAGGTGCTCTATTGGATTGAGATCTGGTGACTGTGAACGGCATTGGAGTACACGGAAATCCTTGTCATGTTCAAGAAACAAGTTTGAGATGATTTGAGCTTTGTGACATGGTGCATCATTGTTACGATTGGGCATGGGAACCTGACGTGACATAGAGCAGGAGGGGTGTGAGCCTAAAGAGCAGTGAAAAGGCAGGATACAGGACTAGAAAAACAAAAATATTTATTCTATGAACTAAGAAATAAACAAGGCTAAACTTGAACCCAGAGCATGGATCCAGAACCTAAACACAAAACAAACACCATAATCAGAGCCTTAGAACTCAAGGCAAGAAATACAAATATAAAGAAAACCAGATAATAACAATGAAAGTCCAGAAAATAGAAATCAAGAACATAAACAAACAATGAAATAGGCAGAACTAAACATGGGATAAATGCAATAAATAAACCTGAAATCAAAGCTGCATGATGCCCCTGGTGCCAGCATATACGCTTGCCTAGTTGTGTACACACACACACACACACCGTGTCAGAGCCCCTGGTTGCAGCATGGCAGCCCCTGCAGACAGGGCAGCCATCAGAAATGATGGGGCCCCTTACTAAAACTCACGATGGGGCCCCCAGGGCCCCCCCCCTGGCACTCCCTCAACCTCTAACAGCTTTTCTCCCCCTTCAAAAAAAGGACATAACATAGCACCACAGCAATAAAACTCCCAGTAATGTGCAGTGTGTATTAGCGTATCACAGTATCCACAGCAATAAAACTCACAGTAATGAGCGGTGTGTCTGAACGTATCACAGAATCCACAGCAATAAATCTCACAGAAACGGGCTGTGTATGATGGCCTTTGGGTCTGGGTCTGGTCCCTGGGCCTTGGGGTCTGGTCTGGGCCCTGGGACTGGGCCTTGGGGTCTGGTCCCTGAGGTCTGGGCCCTGGGTCTAGGCTGGGCCTGGGCCCTGGGTCTAGGCTGGGCCTGGTCCCTGGGTCTGGCCTGGGGTCTGGGCCCTGAGTCTGGCCTGGGGTCTGGTCCCTGGGTCTGGGCCTTGGGGCCTGGGTCTGGCCTGGGCCCTGGTCTCTGGGTCTGGTCCCTGGGCCTTGGCCCTTGGGGTCTGGGCACTGGGGGTCTGGGCCCTAGGGTCTGGGCCCTGGGTCTGGGCCTTGGGGTCTGGGCCCTGGGGTCTGGGCCTTGGGGTCTGGGCTTTGGGGTCTGGGCCTTGGGGTCTGGGCCCTGGGTCTGGGCCTTGGGGTCTGGGCCCTGGGTCTGGGCCTAGGGGTCTGGGCCTAGGGGTCTGGGCCTAGGGGTCTGGGCACTGGGGGTCTGGGCCCTGGGGTCTGGGCCCTAGGGTCTGGGCCTTGGGGTCTGGGCCCTGGGTCTGGGCCTTGGGGTCTGGGCCCTGGGTCTGGGCCTTGGGGTCTGGGTTTGGGCCTAGGGGTGTGGGCCTTAGGGTCTGGGCCTAGGCCCTGGGTCTGGGCCTAGGAGTCTGGGCCTTGGGTCTGGGCCTTGGGGTCTGGGCCTTGGGGTCTGGGCCTTTGGGCCCTGGGGTCTGGAAAGACATAGCCATTCCCACAAACCTAAACACACATCCACTCCCAAACACCTAAAGAAACACACACACCTAATCACCCCAACCACATAACCATTCCCAATCCCATAAATCTAAAAACACATACATACACGTTGTGCCCTCTCCTGCTTACCTTTTCTGCTGGGAGGGGCTGAATCCCTTGTGGTACTGTGGCAGAGGAAGAAGGGGGAGTGGGCCAGTGATGCTGGACCCCCTGGTGGTCAGAGTGGCTGTGCTCACATGTTGGATGCCAGCGCTCCCTGATGAGATGTTAGCTGAGTGCCGGCACTCTCTGATGACCTCATCTGAGTGCCGGTGCCACTGACAGTGAGTGCCAGAGTCCAGCGTGGATGTGCTTTGCTGTTTGTCCTGGAAGCACAGACAGCATTGCATGCCCACAGCCACTCAGACCACCAGGGTTGAATCACGAGGAAGGAGCCCAGCTGCATCATCCTGCCTTGGCCTTATGTGTGTGAGTTGCAGGCCTGCTGGCAAGCTGTTCGTGCTCGGGGCTGTGGGCCTATAATCAGAAAGGGGCCTGGAGCAGCCCCTCCATCCGCCCCTATGTTAATCCGGCCATGCTCACAGTCATGGTTGGGGTGTATGGGAATGCACAGAATCCACAGCAATATAACTCACGGTCATGGTTGGGGTGTATGGGCAGGCACAGAATCCACAGCAATATAACTCAGTCATGGTTGGGGAGTGTCATTCTTACTTTGTGCAGTGCAGGTAGCAGATAATGTGGCGATTCTAGGAGCAATACCAGCCTTTTGGATGCAGGGCTAGGGGGCAACGCAGGACTGCGACAAGGACACAGGCACAGAATTTTACTCACAGCAGCCTGTTTAAAGACAAATACATGCATTTACACACACACAGCCATACATTCACATACATAACAACAATACATCCCCTACACCCCAGGGGTATGTAGCCATAAAACTCACAGTAATGTGCGGTGTGTACAAGTGTATCATAGAAACCAGTGCAATAAATCTCCCAGCAACGTGTGGTGTATATGAGTGTATCAGAATCCACAGCAATAAAACTCCCAGCATTGCTGTCACAGAACACAGGGAGAGCTCTGAAGTCACTAGACAACACTTCATATATGGCAGGTTATGAGTGAAGACTCAAAGGTTTACAGCTGACACTCAGTCACTCGCTCCTGTACAGGCATAAGATTCAGGGGTATAATTGCTGAAAATACCTGTATAGTACAGATACAAGGTGTTTCTGCAATTTCAATGTCTCACACACAGATATGTTTAAATTGGGAGTTTATTTTTCTCCATATATGTTGATGAAAATCCAAGGGCACATCAGAGCTGTTTCTGAAAGTGTATAGATATGCACGGTTTTGTGGACATAACTGGTTCAATTTAATATCTCTGGCAAAAATGGTGCAGATGTTTTCCATTTTGTGCCAGTGGCATTAACAAAGGAATCCAGTATATAATCAGGGTTATTCAGAGAAAGGTTAAACTCAGGAGAATTTTAGGAGAAGTGAAAATTCTAGGTCAAAATATCCAAACCAGAAAAATTCTCCCATTTATCTCACTTTACAAACCGGCTATTTTGACCTAGAATTTTTACTTCTCCAAATGTTCTCCAGAGTTTCCCCTTATTCTGAATAACCCTGAATGTATACTATTATCAATGTTTAGCCCAGAATACCCTGGGAAATTAAATGTGCTAGGACTGTGGTGATATACGCAGGCGTGTATTCTCGCATAGGCACTAAATGGCTGGAGGGGACATTGTTTTGTTGAGTGAAAGGGTTATATGGTAGAACCCCCCCCTTCCTAAAACACACACACACACACACACTGCTGTCCACATGAAATCACACACAGAGGAAGGGGAGCTCCCTGTGCTCTGCTAGATGATTGCTGGGAATGCTCACTGTGTGTAATGCTGGGCTCAGTGTAGGTGTGTAGAGCTTCACTTGTCAGGAAGTGCCAAGGCAGTGGCTGGCCAGACAGGCAAGTTGGAAGCTTGGACTGCTGACTGAGAAGAGGGGGGGGCTGCTATGTATGTGAGCAGGGGGGCTTACATCAACTGGGAGGAAGCTAGATTTAAGTGGAAGTGGTGGGGAGAAGGAGGGAGAGGGTCCGTGCTCATGGAGATGCTGCCAGTGCTCTCTATGCTGTTATGTTGGGCTCTGTGCTGTCTCTGTTTGGAGCTTTTCAGCTGTTTACACGTTTTGGACAGTCAAACACATTTAAAAGCTCTGTAGGTAGACTAGCAGGAGGTCACTCACCATCCACACTAAAATGAATGTGGGCCTCTGCTGTGTCCTCCTTCCCAGTTTGGACGCTGGCTGGCTGCAGGCTCTGACTTCATCGCGCCGTTTGTTGTGCCCTCCTCTTCTGCCTGCTAAGCATCAGGTGGAAGTAGGGGGCAGAGCCAATTACGTGTGCAGTTCCTAGCCTCGTGTCTTTAATGTGGAAGGCATGCTGCAGCGTATGGCGCTGGCTGGCAGCTGGGTCAGTAATATTTTTTTGGGGGGGGCAATTGTCCCGTTGCCCCCCCTGGATCCACCCCTGACCTTACCTGGGACATGCCATTATATCTAGTGTAGCGCTGTGTTTAGATTGACTCTCTGAACTGAAACAGTATTGCCTCTAGAGGGAGCCAGAGCATAATATATGTGAAAGACTATGCTGGACTTAAGAACTACGTCCCCCAGAAACCCTTGGGGAAGCGAAGGAAGTGAGCGGCCTGGCACAAGGAGGTGTGGAGCATCGTGTGCAGCGTGGCCAGAACGAGCAGAGCAGAGGAAGTAGTGAGTCGCATGAGAAACACTGTCCGAGACCCAGGCCAGATTGGTTGCGGGGAGTCAGCGGCATCCAGTGCTGGAGGATCGGGGAAGAGTGTGCATCGTCTTGCAGGATATCTTGCTGAGCTGTTCTGGTGGCAGGCGTGTTCCAGAAGGACCTCGAGTAAGGAGGCCGCGGACGGAGCAGATTGCTGGCGGCATTCGATCCCGGGCTATGGAGATTCGGTTCAGGAGTGTGGATTTCGGCAGAGAGGGACTTTCTGGCAGAGTCATCAGTTCGGGACAAGCTGTTTCGCCGGTTGGGTGAGAGGCCTTGGGCCTGCAACTTCCATAACAGTGCGCACTTATCTGATTGCTTCAAATTTCAGGACCCCAACGTTGACTAGTCGAAGATATTTCCTCCATCCACTGGCCAGTGGACTTAGTACCCGGGTACCCTAGTGTCAGGATCGGGTAACCCCGCTTGCAGACTGTAAGCCAACAGACCCTGACCAACCGGTCCTTAGCAATGGCCGGGTTATGGTCAGTAATACTGAGAATGACGAACACAAAGAAAGTGGCTGAGTGCAAAGTAAAACAACCTGCAGAATAAAGTAACCCACAATGCTCTAGCTAGCCGTTCCTTAATAATGGCTGGGTTAAGCAGAGCAAACCAACAAAAACACACATAGGCAGGGGTTAAGGAAATAGAGGTCCGTTATACTATGCCAGAATTCAGGGTGCCAGAATACAGGGAAGTCGAGACAAGCCGGGATCGTATTAACCAGGAAATCAGTCAGATAGGAATTCAGAAATAACAACAAGGCACTAGGCGTAACTGGAACCACGCTAGGGCAACTTGCTAAGAGAAAGGAAGACCTTTAAATGGAGCCACAGCACTTCCTATTGGTGCTCAGAGGAGACGCCCTGCTCTGCTATAGGATTGCTGGTCATGTGCTGCGATTGGTTGTCCTTCCTGCATGCTGCGTCTGATTCGCGGGCAGCACCATTCTCTGTCCTGTAGTACACAGTACCCTGGAATAAGGCTTTCTGGATATCAGCTGCTGTGACGGCCGCAACATTTCCCCGGACATGGGTCGAAGGTGCAACATTTCCCTGGACATGGGTCGAAGGTGCAACCTTTCCCTGGACATGGGTCGAAGGTGCAACATTTCCCCGGACATGGGTCGAAGGCGCAACATTTCCCCGGACATGGGTCAAAGGCGCAACATTTCCCCGGACATGGGTCGAAGGCGCAACATTTCCCCGGACATGGGTCGAAGGCGCAACATTTCCCTGGACATGGGTCGAAGGCGCAACATTTCCCCAGACATGGGTTGAAGGCACAACATTTCCCCGGACATGGGTCGAAGGTGCAACACTTCCCTGGACATGGGCCACCGTGACACCTAGGATATAACTTAATGAGTATCTTTAGATGAGCGGGACTTTAAGCAAAAGGACTGAGGGCCTTATCCACCATTTCTATACATTTATGCTACGTATTACAGTCTGATTTATTTCATGCTTACAGTATATGTACCTTTATTGCCTTTTATTCCTTCAGTAAAGTATAACTAAGAAAAATCCATAAAGGTGTGCTGGTGTACAGTGAATTGTTAGGGCGGTGAGACTAATCCCGGGTTTATTCAGCTACACTAGCTTTGTAAGTAATTTACAGCCAAAGAAGCTTGCAATCCTCTTTATTATTATAGATTTATTTATGATGCACCAACATATTCCGCAGGGCAATACAGGGATACAATGAATTGGCATAAAAAAAGCTGTTGGCTGGGAAAGTATTGGGAGATAATGAGGGATATATGGGGTTACTGGGGAGATGAGTTGTGGAGCACGATGGTGAGAATTGCTGAATTTTCCTAAATTTGACGGAGAGTTCTATTTCTAATAAACAATCGGAGGCAAGTATTTGCATAAAACTGCCCGGCCACTGGATCAGTAGTTGGAAGACCAACTTGTTCATCAGACTATTGACGATGTCGGTCCTATGACTAGATCTGTTCATTGGAGGCGACTATGGACGACCTACGTTGAACGACTAGTTTTGTACATTGCAAGCAATCGGTCAGACGATCCACATCGAGATTCAGATCACAGGTGGAGTGCAGAGACTACCAAGACTAGAATGAACTGGTTTTACATAGAGACTGTATAAAAACCAGTTCATTCTGCTTTTGGCAACACTGCAGTCCTTCTTGTGTGAGAGAATGGATATGAATCAGGGTGAGCTGTGATTATCGGTAAAAAAGCCATACCTGAGACAGCGTCATCTGATGAAGCGAAAACGTCAGTGTTAGGTGACCCCAATATTGTTTATTTACATTCTTACTTAATCAAACATTTATTTTATTACAGTGCAAGAGGTGAAGAAGAGTTGGCGGAACCTCAGGGATGTCCTTTGCCGGGAGCACAAAACAATTCTGGCACACAAATTTGGAGACGCAGCTTACAAAATGACATCTACGTGGGCTTTATACAAACAAAATATTTAATATGTGTGTAAAAGCTTCTTGATCCAAGGAGAAATCTGACTCCATTCTGGGGTCAAGAAGGAATTTTATCCCAGTGTGTTGCATATTGGCGAGTGCTTCAGACTGGGTTTTTTGCCTTCTCCAATTACCATTGTGGTTACTGAACATGGTTGGGGGAAGCCTCGCACATCGGCTGACTTCCTGCATTACAAATTCATGTTTCGTTCCTACGGTCTCGCTCTATTCATTGCTAAACAATCTTACTTCTCATTCCTCATCTCCATCTTCTCTCATGATTCTAGACGTCTGTTTCATACTTTCAATCTGCTTATGCGCCCCGCTTGTCTTCCACTACACCTTCCACGGACCTCATGGCTGTCAGCTTTGCTGACCACTTCACCAATAAGATTAAAAAACCTAAGGGGTTATTCAGAGAGGTCCGAAATGTTGCCAAAATGTAACGGACTGAAATTCAGTGTAGTGTGACATTTCGGGCCATTCGGCTATTCAGAGAGCAGGCAGTTCGCCAAATTCTGGCGAATTGCCTGCATGTACGGTGCCTGTTCGACAGTGAAATCCCCATAGAGAAGCAATGGATAATCTATTCAGAGAACACCGAACAGCAGAGAAAAGTTGCCGAAATGCCTTGCTGTTCTGCGGTTTCATTTGGCAGGTTTATTCAGGCGAATCCCATAGGCTTCAATGTTAAAAATATTACCGTTTTAATGCAATATCTAATAAACCGTTTAATATTTTAATCTGCAGTAAAAAGTCTCCTTATTTATTGATTTTTTTTGGATCTTTTGGGCATTTTTGGGGATATTTACAGCAAAATATATATATATTTTATTGTCATTCATAGGATCTTACATGTAAATTCCAGGCATTTTCGTTCAGTAGTTTTTTGCAAACAGCGTTTCAATTTTGACACTTTCAATCGTACTGTTTTTTTTTTGGTTTATTTTCACTCCGTTCATCAGCTTGTCGGCTTTTTCTGGTGGCTGCTCTGCGCTCTGTTCGGCGGCTCATCTGCTTTTTCCGGACATGTTCGGTGTGTTTTTTGGGGCGGTCTGAGTGATCCGATACTTTGGATCGAATCGGATGCATTTTTGCGGTGGGTTTTCTTCGGCTTTTCCCTGCGGTGAATGCTGAATACACCACAGAGTGGGGAACTTTGATTCCCCAAAGTGCAGGGAACTGCAGGGAACGAGAGAGCACCGAAAAGTCAGCGACATTTCGGTGTTCTCTGAATAACCCCTGTCATGCCCGATGATTTAGGATTTATTGTATATTTTTCTGTTTTGTGTTGAATCTGCCTTTGCTGCTTACATGCTATTGATTTCATAGTTGTTTTGTCTCTGCTGGGCATCCTTAGCTTTCTGCATCCAGTTAGTTTCCACCCCTCTGCTCAGTGTCTTGTTGTTAGTTACTTCCTGGTCACATAGCAGCCATTCTGTGCTTACTGCTGGACAACTCTAATGTCTTTTTACCTGCATTGCTTTACACTATTCAAGATTGTCAGTCTGATCATTAAACTCTTCAACTGGATTCATCTTTCTACATGTCAGTTTTGCTGAGTTGACACTCTCTGCCGAACTTCATCGTGTGAGTACTGGTCAAATACAGACTTCGCTAATCTAAAGCACCCACGCCTCACAGTTTTGCTTAGGGAAGCAGAATAGTAAAAAGACAATTACTGTCCAGCATTACTGCTAGTTAGTAAAAGTCATTAACAGCAGCTGCAGCAGAAGTACGCAGCTTTCAGTGAACCAGCAGTGAAAGGCTATAACATCAGCTTGCAGCACTAGTAAACAGCCTTCAGTAACCAGAGAGCAGATACTGCTGCATCCTACAGACAGAGCCTGCTGCTCTCTTCTTATTCTTCTCATTTGTGTGAGCATGGCAGACAGAAGTCCTCTAACATCACAGGAAAGGCAACTTGTTTCAGATGTGTAAGTAATGAATATAAATCCAATCAGAAGCAAACGCAATACAAAACCTACATGGAAGATTACTGAAACACTTATGGACATAAACTATGAGACATCACAGTAAATGTCATGGCTTTGGGAACAGGTGATGAGTTATGTCTCCACCATCATACAACCTATTTGTGATGCATCCTCACTAAAAGAAGTTTTAAGACAGCTTTCTACAGCTCATGCACAATATCTTTCCTATTGTCACATTTACGTCTCTAATTTAGAGAAGATAAATTCTGAACAGGCTCTACAAGAAATAGATGAATTAAAATGTCTTAATTCAGAAAGAGACAATTTAGTACATCAGGCCAGAGTAAAGGCAGAAGAGAGAATTGCCCAACTCCAAGAGACTGCTTCTCGCATTTCAGCATCTAGCAAGCATTCAAATAGCTCATGTCTCTCAAGGTCAAAATCCTCACAATACTCAAAGAGTTCATCAATTAGTCTGCAGCTTATTCAAGCCCGGGCAAAAGCAGAGACTATGAAGATACAGGTGGCCTTTGCAAAAAGGAAAGCAGAGATGGAGACTAACGCCGCTCGCGAGAAAGCAGAAAAGAAAGCAGCTATGGAAACGGAAGAAGCTCGCAAAAGAGCGGAAATAGAAGCCCTAGAGAAACAGTGTGAGCATGACACAGCCGTAGAAACACTGATGATCCTAGAACAAGCCGCCGGGGGAAGTGAAAGCGACAGCATAAGCTTATGCAAAGTGGATACGGAAGCTTCCGTTAAGCGCACCAGAGACTATGTACTAAAGCAAAACAGTGAATCTCTCATAACATCAAATGTTCCTCACAGTTGTGACAACCTCCCAAAACAGGGAAAGGACTCTTTAGTAGTACCCTGCATCGAAGGTCATTACAATACTCTACTAGCTAATGACCTTGAGCTTTCTTCACACGCCCTAGTGCAACAGCAATCCCAATGCATTAACTCTCAGATGCAATTCTACCCTCCAGCAATTCATCAAAATCCTAGCAACCCATCAGCTATAAAACCATGCCTGCCTGAGTCTATGGACGTTAAACCGACTCTAGAACTAAATACAGATGCAACCGCATACTACCCTACGTCAGTTAACCAGAATACTGCAAACGCCTTTCAAACTTCATTTCCCTGCCCAAAGTCAGAGACATCATACATGTCTAGGTTTGCTAGATACATGGCTCGCTGGGAACTGACCAAGACAAGCCTTTTGAACTTCGATGACCAGCCTGAAAACTACAGAAGCTGGAAGGGTGCCTTCAGAACTGCAAGTAGTGATCTTGGCATCACTCCTGCTGAGGAACTGGACCTGCTGATAAGATGGCTTGATCCGCAGTCTACAGAATGTGTCAAGAGACTCAGAGCTGTCCACATCAATAATCCAATGTTGGGCCTCGACGCTGCTTGGCAAAGATTTGATCAAAGTTACGGCAGCCCTGAAGTCATAGAGAACGTTCTGTTGAATCGCCAGCACTATTTCCCAAAGATTTCCGGCAAGGACAATCATAAATACTTGGAACTCAGTGACCTTCTCTGGGAGCTGCAGCTGGCCAACACAGACACTTTCCTACCTGGCCTCAGCTATCTGGACACTGCTCGTGGGGTAAACCCAATAGTTTTCAAGCTGCCATACAATATCCAGGAAAAATGGACTGCACTTGGGGCAAATTATAAAAGAGTGAAAACCAAATCTCCTTTCCACCTTTCTCCTACTTTTGTGAGTTCATAAGAGACATTGCAGAAACAAAGAACGACCCCAGTTTTTCCTACGAGTTCAGCGCTTCAGGCTTCCTTCCTCAGATGTCCGACAGCTCGTACTTTAACCACAGAGGCAGCAGAGGTCCAGTATCAGTGAAGAATACTAATGTCCTTCCCCCTCCTACCTCAATTCCTGACAAGTGCAAACAAGGTGAAAAGATTCAGAATCCTAACCGCCTTTGTCCTATTCATAAGAAGCCACATCCCCTCAAAAAGTACATTGGCTTTAGAAAGAAACCACTCCAAGAGCGCAAGGAGCTCCTAAAGACATATGGTGTATGTTTCAGATGTTGTGCTTCTACTAAGCACTTTGCCAAAGACTGCAAATTTCCTATCAAGTGCATAGAATGCCATAGTGTGGATCACGTGCAGGCACTACATCCATCTCAGTACATGAATGCAACGTCAACAGACTCCCCTCCTGTGTTAATGCACGGCGGGGAGACTACGGATCAGGAAGTTACCATAGTGTCCTCTTCTTGTACAGCCGTATGCGGTAAAGATCTTTGCGACAAGTCTTGTGCTAAAATATGCTTAGTTAACATATATCACAAGGATCACCCAGGAAAGTCTGCTAAAGTATACGCCATCCTGGACGATCAGAGCTATCGGTCCCTCGCAAAAACGGAACGCTTTGATCTTTTCAACATAAAAGGAGATTCCTACCCTAATACTTTAGGTACATGTAGTGGCATTACAGAGGTCTCTGGAAGAAGAGCCAGCGGATTTGTAATAGCTTCTCTTGGGGGCAAACTGCAATTACCCACACTTGTCTAGTGCAACCAGATCCCATCTAACATGCAAGAGATCCCTACACCAGAAGCTGCCCTACACCATCCTCATCTGAAGGCTATAGCTAACAAAATACCAGTTCTTGACAAGAATGCAGATATCCTAATTCTCCTGGGCAGAGATATCCACAGAGTACAAAACGTACGGCAACAAATTAATGGTCCACATGATGCTCCATTCGCTCAACGCCTTGATCTAGCTTGGGTTATCATAGGCAATGTTTGTATAAGGGAAATGAAGGTGCCTACCAAGATTGCTTCCTACAAAACACATATCTTGCCAAATGGTCACAACACCTATCTTGAACCGTGCCCATACCAATACAGAGTGAAAGAAATTGAACAGCAACGAATGGCAGCATGACAACCAAGATAAATTAAATGCCTTTCAGTCCTGGGATAACACCTTTGGAGCCACAGTGTTCAATTCTACCAATGATGACTACAAACTGGCACTGGCAAGAGAAGATAGGGAATTTCTCAAGACGATGGATAAAGAATTCGCTCAGGATGATGCTAATAGCTGGGTAGCACCCTTACCCTCTCGTACGCCTAGAGAAAAGCTACCTAACAATCCACAGCAAGCAGCTGCTCGATTTGCCTCTTTAAAGCGCACCTCTAAGAAGAAAACCGAGGCTGTGAAGAAGATGAACCGGCCCCATGCCAGCTGGAATCCAGTGCTGGTCCGCAGAATCGGGAAATGTTCCAGTTCTGCCAGTAAAGCCCTCTACAAGTGCAAGTGCAAAGCCCCAGAAACAAAGATTGAAAGAAAGAAGAGGGAGAAGGCTAGAGCTACCGTGTCAAAGACATTCGGTGGGGATAAGAATGGTGGTACACGTGTAGCCCAACTGCGTAAAATGCCTCGCTATTATGCTACTGAAGATGTTCCAAGGAAGCTGTTAAGCCTTGGCAATAAGCCTTTCAGCCAGCACAAACGCAACCTGCGCTCCTCCATCACTCCTGGGACTGTACTTCTACTCCTCAATGGACACCACAGGGGGAAGCGTGTGGTTTTTCTGAAGCAGCTCCAGTCTGGCCTTCTGCTGGTAACAGGACCACTGGTTATCAACCGGGTGCCCCTGCGGAGAGCTCATCAGAAATTTGTTATCACTACATCCACAAAAGTCAATATCTCAAGTGTCAAGGTTTCAAAGCACCTGCCTGATGCTTACTTCAACAAGAGGCTGCGCAAACCCAAGCACCAGGAGGGAGAGATCTTTGAAACAGAAGGACAAATACGCAGTCACACAACAGCACAAAGCTTCGTGGATTTCCAACTCCTGCCAATGGGTCTTGTCACTCAGGTAATGTCTAGACGATCGAAGAATCTGAAAGGTCAAGGGGACTAAAGGAGGTGTGGTACATACAGGGTAATTCAAAGAGATCCGACTTGCTTGAGAAAGGTAAACGAATGCTGAAAATCAGCGTTCGGTTACCTTTCTTGGCCATTCGGCTATCCATAGAGCAGGCAATTTGCCAAATCCTGGCGAATTGCCTGCACATACGGTGCCTGTTCGGTGCCCATTCGAGGGCAGTGAAATCCCCATAAAAAAGCACTGCTTCGGCTATTCAGAGAGCGCAAACCAGCAGTGAAAGGTTCCCGAAATGCTCTGCTATTCGGTGGTTTCATGCGGCAGATTTATTCAGGCAAATCCCATAGGCTTCAATGCTAAAAATATTCCCATTTTAATTCAATATCTAATAAACCGTTCATTATAAAATTCTGCAGTAAAGAGTCTCTTTATTTATAGATTTTTAGGATATTTTAAGCATTTTTCTGGATTTTAGTTTTAAAAAAGTCCTTTTTTTATTTTAAGTTTACTTATTTTTTCTGTAACAGCCCTTTTTATTATCATTCATTGGATCTCATATGTAAATTTCAGACATTTTCGCGTTTCACTTTTCAAACATTCAAGCAAACTGTTTTGCTAATTTATTCACTGCCTTCTTCTGCGGTGTCGGCTCTTTCCGAAGGCTTTGCTGCGTGTGATCGGCTCCTGGTCGGGTTTTCTTTGACGGGTTAATCCAGATGTTTTTGCGGGTTTTCGGCGTTCATTCGTTGGGTTTTTGCGGTGACTTTTCGTCTGGTTTGCGGCGGGTTTTCGGCAGCTTTTCCCTGCACTTCGACAGCCCTGTGGTGCTTGCTGACTACACCGCAGGGTCGCCGAAATGGGAAAGCCGATTTGCACCGAAATGAAGAGAACGAAAAGTCACCGAACGTGCAGTGACTTTTCGAATCTCTTTGAATTACCCTGATAGTTTCTTCCGGCCAATCATCGAACTGATATTCCTTCTGCCAAGGGAAAAGGTCAGTTAAGAGTTTCTGCTCTCGGCAGAAGCCTTTCCACATACAGCCAGTTGGATTACAATTGTGGGGGGCGGAGCTGACTGCCGACAGGGTAGGTCGCATTCTGCTGAGCTCCTCGAGGTTTCCCTCAACTTTTGCTAATTCTTGCGACCTACCTTCAGCTGCTGTGCTCACAGGGAGAGACTGTGCAGGGGGACCCCCCGATATATGCCTGGTCTCTTCTGTGCTCTTTCGGAGTTGTTTGGGGGGCTTTGCGGGTTCCAGCCTGCTTTCGAGGCCTACTTTTGGCGGCCATCTTTGAGCCTTTGTTGCAGTGCTAAGGGGACCCGTATCCTCCCTTCCTTGCCACGGTGGGGCACTGATGGAGCGCCTAGATGGGTGCCTGGCTTGGTTACTGGAGGAAGGGGAGCGACCACTTACGCGTGGGGATGTCCGGCGCCTTGTGGCTGAGATGCGACTCAGCCGGGATGCAGCTACTACGTCTGGAGATGTGACTGGGAGCCCCCTGTGTGGGTGTGATGCGCTTACCTGCTCCTTCAAACAGAGAGAAGAGGTATGGAGACCGGGGAGTGGCGGCCCTGAAGTTGCGTTGCAGCGGACCGGGTGCGGCGATCCGGCCGGGTCGCTTCGTGTACTGGCCGTGCCTAGCTTGCCTTCGGTCTATGGGCTCTCGGGGGAAGCTGTCTGGTTGGACTCCGGGTCCGAGGAGGGCCCTGCGGCACTCGAGTCATCGGATAGATCTCCCTGCACGATGATGCCGCCGGCCCAGCTGCTTCTTGTGACTCAGCGGAGTAAGACGTCTCCTGGTGGGCCTGGGACTGGGGCTGACTGGAAGCTGTGCGGATGGCGAGACCTACTCCCCCCGGATGTCCTTGGAGAGGCCCTGGGTCATAATCCACTCTTCGACTTGCTGCCCCAGCCGACTTCGTTGTTGCTCCTGGATGATGGCTGCGGGGATAGCGTGTCTCTTATTTTTCCCTGGACACTGGCTGAACTGGATGGCCCCACTGCTGGATTCCTGGATGCTGATTTCTCCTGCATAGCTGTTTCCCCTTTTTCCCCTCAGAAGTGTTTCCCCCCCCCCCGATGTCTTCCACTGCTGACACTCTCCTACCCCCCCACACAGTTTTGAGGATTCTAGCCGATTTATTCTCCCCCCCCCTCTGGGCTCTCTTTAGTGGACTCTACTTCATCTGACCAGGACGTGGTTTGGCGTGACGGTCCGGGCATCTAACCACTTTTTTTTTTTTTTTACATTGTTTTTTTTTTGTTTGGGTGCGGGACGATAGGTTGCCCTGGGTGAGCCATTGGGACGGATACCATGGCTCTGACCGCTCCCTCTGGCCCCAGGACACCTGGCCCTGTGGCCCTTTCATGGCCTCCAGTTTCCTTGCGGGGTTGCTGGAGCGGCCAGGAATGCCAGTTTATTCCGGCTGTCCCCCCATCTTACTCCTTCTACCCCCCCCTTTTTTTTCCTTGTGGTTGCCCCACCCCATACCTGTTTAATGACGAGACCACCTCCCTGGTCACCTATATCAGAGTGCCCTTCCCTCTTTTATTTTTTGTTATCCCAGATGAACCTTGCTGGCTTTACTCGTTATTATTTGTATTTATGTCTGATTTACTGCTGACCTATTTCAAAATAAAATTTTGAATTATAAAACAATTGTGTTGGTGGAAGTTTTGGCCTAGTGCGGCTTAGCCAGCACGAAGATAGGTTAACTTGTTAAATTTACTCCTCGCATCTGGAAGCCTTCCTTTAAGACTGTTGACTTACTTACTGACTATAAAGTGTAAAGTTGTATTATTGAATGCTTTACCTTTGTTTTTCAGGTCCGCATAGGGTTTCCAGGAGGACATTTAAAGTTCTAGTGTTAGTTTATTTTGAAATCTAAAGATTTCAGACGGGGAAAACCTCTATGAAATCACAAAGAATACCCTTAATATCTGTCAAGCTCTTTGGTTTTTTGCACAATCTTCCCGCTTGAAAGGAAATTCAAACATTGACACTGGAAATAATAACTGGATTCCACTCTTCATTCGCTTGTATTTAAGTTTTTTTTTTTTGTATTTAAACTAAGGGTCGCAAACCGACCTGCATAATTGGCCTCGCAGGGCCAGAAAGGCATATAGAGCACAGAAAGTATAAGGGGGGGGGGTTCTCAGCAAAGTTTATCAAAATAGAAAAGAAAACGGGGGGGTATATAAACATTGCAAAAGTCAAAAAATTGGCATCTATGAGAAAAGTCTATATCTCCAGCTGGGGAACATCAACACTAGCAGGACAGGAAAGAAGGGGGGCAAACATCCCCCAATGGGGGGGGGGGTCTCACCATAAAGAAAAGACATCTAAAAAGGTGTCACAGAAAGGGACGAGGGGGGAATAGGGTTCTCAGCAAGTAGTAAAAGTCCTCAAAAAATTTTCAAAACTGAACAGGGTCCACAAAAAAGTCACATAAGCTTGGGGGGAAATCTCAAAAGAAAGCAGAACGAAAGGCACATCTGGCTAGGGCAAGGAAGGGGGAGAGTATAGAGAATTAACATCATCATGGGAGAGTGGGGGCACCGGGAATTCACGCAGTCCTGGCATCGTGAAGACCATCAAACAGTATAAAAAGCGTCTTCAGCCTGTATCCAGCCAGATACCTGTGGGTGCATCGTCGTCGAGAGCAACCACGGCAATGGAGGCTCGTCGAGCGGCATCAGCCGCGGTATAAGTCTCTCCACGCGGCCAAGATCCCAGTAGCACCACATCAGAAGGCAGTGCGCCATCCAGGGGAAGCCCCACTGCCTCAGACATCTCAAGGGGATAGCCACCTTCCCACTCCACAGTGACCTCTGCGACTCTTCTTTGGAGGGCCAGCGTCTCCCGATCAGCTGGAACAGAGTCGGCATACCACAAGAAAGCAGCCAGCTCCCGGTCATCCTCCGCAGCTCCCAGCTCAATGCAGACAATCTCCTCCTCCATCTCCGCAACCAGACCCTCAGATTCCTCCACAGTCGCTCCGCTTGGGGGCCTAGACTCTGGCGTCAGCGTCCCAGCCAGAACACTGACCTCGACGCTGCTCCCTGCGGCAGCAAGGGAACAGACCTCCACTGAGCGCCGGACCCACGCAGCCCTGATTCCATCTCGTCCTGGACTCCTCTCTTCCTGGCCGTTCCGCAGCGTAAGCATTAGCCTTCGCCAGAGTCCCCTCGTGAGTGGGCCGTCTGCATCCCCCCCTCCAACAGCTGCAAACAGGCCTCTAGGCCTGTAAGAAAGGCATCAGTACTTTCAAAGGAGGGAGAGGATCCATCCAGCCGATCGCCTGCATGCCTGTCCGTCGCTCTCACTGAGCAGTCACTCAAGGCGGGTGGGAGACGTGAGCCCTCCGTCTCCATAGCCCTTAACATGCACTCTGGGTGGGCTGAGGTGGCAGGACAGCCACTAACGGCGACCACAGGGGCCAAAGCGAAGGCCTTAAGATGGCCGCTTGCACCTCTCACTAGGCACAGATCAGCAGCTACAAAGGGCGTCTCTGGTCCGGAGGGGGGGACAAAGTGGCCTCCGGCCAGCTCCCTTCCGATGGCCAGCCAAGTCAGGTCCCCATGTTGAAAAACACTGCAGAAAATGCCTCTTTTAGGACCTTAAAGATAGCAGACGTGTGGAGCTCCACCAAAACACGTCTGCTCCTGTTGTTAGCCGGCCACGCCCCCTTGTATTTAAGTTTAATTTCAATAAATTGTGGGGTAAATTAAGTTGCTGTAGATTGATTAGGTGAATATGTGAATAGTTGAGTAGATGAGTAGTTGAATAGTGATAAATAGATAGCTGAATTAAAGTGATGAGTAGCTTAGCGATTAGAATTAGTGATGAATTAACCCTTTCGCTGCTGAGGCTTTTCCCGCCCCTGTGCTGAGGTCATTTTTTACCTGTTTTGCGCATCATGTTTAAACGTGTTTTGAAGGCTTATTTTAGTATATGACATCGACATATTATATATCGTTCTTTCCGTCAGACTCGGTAGATTCATAATATGTCATTATTATATGTATACGTTATGTCATGTTTGTATATTATAACAAAAAATGCAATAAAATATGTATTTTCAATAATTTACAGCGTGTAAAGTGTTTTTTTCCACATTTTAACATGCGAGCAATTGCGGTTATATTTTGTATGGGGTGCGCTTGTTAAAAAAATTAGAGATGGGGTCTCGTTACTTTTTTTTTTGGGGAAAATGACACCATTTTTAACAAACGCACCGCATACAAAAATCGTTAATGCAGCAATTTGTTCACATTATAATTGAAATGGGAACAATATTGCTGCATTAACAAAACAAAAAAAAAAAAAAAAGTGTTTTTTTTTTTTTTATTATTTTTTTTTTTTAATTTTTTTTTTATTTTTTTTTTTTTTTTTTTTTTTTACAATTTTTTTTACTTTCATGTTTGGTATCGTTGGAACGGCCATGCTCTGGCCGATCCAACGATATCAAAATTTAACCCCTAACTGCCACGGATCGGGAGATAGGGAGTTCATTGGAACTCCCTATCTCCACACTTCGTGGCAGTTAGGGGTTAATGCTAGGACTGGGCGTCATCGTGCTGCGCACGATGACGCCAGTCCTCTGGGGGAGTTCCCGGAAGCTTGGCCGACATCCAAGATGTCGGCCAGCTCCCGGGAAGGATCGCAAATCGGCGCTTTTCAGCGCCGATTTGCGATCCAGCTCCCCAGGGGTTAATGCCAGGCATCATTTGGAAGGGCAGGCTGTGCCCTTCCAAATGATGCCTGGGTTAAGCCCCTGTGAGCCGCCGATCGGGAGGGAGAGAGGTCCGAAGGACCTCCCCCCTCCCTTTCAGGCGCCTCCTCCGCACATGCGGGGGGGGGCGCCTGAATTATGTGTCATCGGGGGGCGCGATGACAATAATAATGGCGGCCACTGCTCCGGATGCCGGCTGACATCCAGGATGTCAGCCCGCACCGGAGGGGCCAGCGATCGGCCGGAACCCGGCCGAACGCTGACCCCAATGCGAGGACGCGCTCAGCGCGTCCTCCGCATACCAGCGGGAATGCTGAGGACGCGCTGAGCGCGTCCTTAGCATTCAAGTGGTTAAAGCGATGATTTAAAGTAATGAATTAAAGCGAAGACTTAAAGCGATGATTTAAAGGTGAAAAACCTTAAACAGAAAGAAATACAGAAATTGTAAAATACATTGCACATAAATCTTGTTAATCATTACCTCTGTGCCAGTTTCATATACATCCACTAGCACACACTTCTAGAATATTATGACTGCCAAAATATGTTTTAACTTAAAGAAAACAGACATGAAATGAGCTATTATAAAGACTGCATGTGGAATCTCCTCACACTGAGCATGAAATAGATCTAAAAAAGTTAACTGACTGCATTTATTACTAAACTAGCTCAATTCCTTTTCTGTACATGACTATGACACAATCCATCCTACATATGACTGTGAAAATAGTCTTTTAGCTCACCGGCTCCACTCCAGGATTTGAAGATGCTTGTAAATCTGTGCACTTTGTCATGTCCAGTTTGCCTGCCTCATGGGATGCCTGGAGATCTCAGATGGCCCCTCCCTTCCTCTACAGCTCTGTCTCTGAGGCTGCTGGGAAGCCTGACCTCTGCTCTGACTGGCTGACCCTAACTGGAGCTGAATTGCATGCAGGGACAAGTAGTTCTCACAGACTCTTCCAGATTACAATTACCTAAACTGAATTACAGTCTTTTTATTATCCCACTTGCTTGTTCATTAGCTGACTATTCTGTACCACTGCAGTTTGACTTGACAATATCATTATCAGTGTTTGTCATGCCCCATGATTTAGGATTTATTGTATATTTTTTACAAAAATGGAACCCGGGTTAGGGCCGGCTGCGCCCCTAGGTGGCAGTGTGCCCTAGGCGATCGCCTAGCTTGCCTAGTGGAAGCACCGGCCCTGCTTATACCACCTCTATGTGCATGGTGTACACAATAATTAACCACACAGACGTATATAGCAAGCTCACATACTTATAGAGCGTCGGAAGGTCTTGTAAAAGTAGACAAAGCTTACACTGTCGAAATATCGAGACCAATAGGTGGTAAAGATTTGTCAATACGTAAGTCACTATCTGTTTATTTTATGACTAAAGTTAATTTTAAGTAATGAATAAAATTGAATTGTTTTAATTAATAAGAGGGATACAAATTGTGTCTCTTGTGGCTGTCTACTAGTCATATTGTGCTGCCTGCGAGTAATGGGATTGTGCACGTAACAAATTCCTCTGTTCGGCTGGGTTCACACCTACGCGTTTTTTTTTTACGAGCGCAATACGCACGTATTTTTACACGTGCTCACGCGCAAACGGAAAAACCACACGAACGCGCATTGCAGCGCGTTCACGGCCATAGAATGCAGAGTGAACGCACTGCAAATACGCCCCAAAGAAGCTCCTGTACTTCTTTGGGCATAGGACATTTTACAGCGCGTTCCTGCGCGTTGTAAAACGCCCAGGTGTGAACGGGTCCCATAGGAAGTAATGGGATTTCCGTGTCTCGGCGTTTTACAGCGTGCAGGAACGCGCTGTAAAACGCTGAGGTGTGAACCCAGCCTTATTGTTGGTTTTTATGTCAGTTTTCTGTCTGGCATTGACATTCCAATCCTGACGCTAAACTGGGGTGGAGTCCGTTTTGTGCCTCGCAGCTTGTGCAAGCTTACTGTACTTTGCGCTCCCCATGTTAGGAATAGGAGACGCAATCTATTTTTAGCGTCTCGAGGCGGGAGGTATTACAAGGTACATGTCATGTCCCATGGCTATAGCCATCCTGGAAACCCCCTGGTAGCACACTTCTGTTCTGTTCCACCCCTGAACCTGTATTCACTAATATCTTCAAGCAGTGAAAGAGTTAACCACCAGCACACTTTCAGTTAATACAACTGACACATCCACACCGAAATAAAGGGCTGTTCCCCAGACTGACCTGTGCTGTTCATTGCAGTTCAATCCTGCTAAAGCAAAGTCATACAGGGTTATTCAGAGAGATCCGAAAAGTCACAGCACGTTCGGTGACTTTTCGTTCCCCGCACTTCAGGGCGATTTGGCGATTCCTAGTTCCCCGACCCTGAGGTGTATTCAGCAAGCAGCGCAGGGCCCCTGTAGTGCAGGAAATACTAGCTGCAAACCCGCAGAACACTCACCGAATACTCACCGAACTCTCTCCAAAAACCAGGAGAAACCGCTGCAAAAACCATGCTGAACATGCCGGAAAAATCCAAGCAGCCGCCGATCACAGCGCAGAGCAGCCGCCAGAAAAAGTCGACAAGCTAACAGAGTGAAAAAAAAACAAAAGAGAAAACCGCACATTTGAAAGTTTCAAAATTGAAACGAAAATGTCTGGAATTTACACATAAGATCCAATGAATGATAATAAAAAGGGCTGTTGCAGAAAAAAGAAAAAACGATGTAAAAAAAAAAAAACGGGAAAAAAATTGACCAACAAAATCCCAAAAAATGCCTAAAAGATCCTAAAAAATCTAGAAATAAAGAGACTTTTTACTGCAGAATAAAATCATAAACGGTTTATTAGATATTGAATTAAAACTGGAATATTTTTAACATAGCAGCCTATGTTATTCGCCTGAATAAACCTGACAAATGAAACCACTGAACGGCAGGGCACTTCACTGACATTCCTCAGCTGTTCTGTGTCTCTGAATAGACAAACCATTGCTTCTCTATGGGGGATTTCACTGCCCTCGAATAGGCACCGTATGTGCAGGCAATTCACCAGAATTTGGCGAATTGCATGCTCTCTATATAGCCGAATGGCCCTGAAATGTCCCCGTTCGCTGAATTTCAGTCTCCGGTTACATTTCGGATCTCTCTGAATAACCCCCATACTCTTTGCTTGCTCTGAGCTATTCAGCTTACTCCAGACCTGATCCTGATCACCGGATTTCCACCATCTCTCCCGATCTTCATATCCAGCATTCGCAGTATACAAACCTGGTCAGTTTATATTCATCCCTTACACCATCCTCATCTTCTGTGCATGCAGGCCACACTGCACACTGGATCACCATATCACCTTCACCCCGGTACCATCCCCGGTACCTACACATGACAGTACAGGTGCAAATTACCGTCGGGACTCGAATTGAAATTTTTAACACCTCCTGAAAGCTGGCGATGAATGATTCTGCAAATGCAAAATCATGTAACAGGCTCCAAACCCCCCTAAAAATTCCATACTCACTATTCATCCCGTAGTGGAAAGCGCAGCGCGACCCACCGCTTCTTCTTCCCGGGTGCAGAGTGAGACTGGGAACAAATAGTTCCTAGCTTCTCTCTGCGATCACTCTGCGGTGCTGCACGATCTACCAAGAGTGATCTCACGCAGAGCTCGCTGCCCAGAATCCAAAGCCTCCATGGAGTTCCATGGACTCCAGGAGCCGATACTCATGGTGGCGTGGCAGCAATACGGCTGCAGGTATCAGGGAGGTTAGCGCTGCATTCCTGGGGGAGGTGCTGAGATGGCACCTTCCCTAGACTACGATATTAACATGTAGACAATAAGGGAAAATCTGCAAGCACACATTATCCTGCTTACCATCTCCATGTTAGCGTTCACTATGGAATAGGACCACTTGTCGGTTAAGAATACCTGTGTGTATTTGGGGGTCTCGCTCTGTGGAATATAAAGAAAATTACTATAGGACTCTGTAGGAGGATTTAATACTTGCTGTCTGTCGCTCTTAGCAACAGTACCTCTGCACATCTCCCACGATATATGGCTGCATATGGTCACGTTGATTATTTGACACATACACTTATATTTAAATTTGGCACCACTGAGAACACTTTGCACAGATAATGTAACAGCATTTGGTGTGACTGGGTGAGAGACGGAGCTATGACACATTCTTCACCCACCCCTCACTGATTGTCCCAGTCTTTCAAAGGGAGGCACATGCATATTAGGAGGCAGAGTGTGAGAAGGTGCTGCTTTGAGCTGATGATGAGCATCAGTACCGCTCTGAGGCTGCGATCATCTGCAGTGCTCGGACCAGCCTGCGCTACATACTGAAGTAACATAGCACCAACATAAGTGAACATTCTAATGCCATTCGTGTCATATGAGCCCTAGGCAAATGCTTAGTTTGCCTAATGAGTGTGTTGGGCCTATTCCCCACCACCACCTTCCCAGTAAGAAATGATAGGTGGAGGGTGTTAACAGGTATGAATGGGTCAGACTCTGTGTGAGTGGCTCTGTCAGTGTGAGAGGATCAGTGTGAGTGGGTCATGGTCTGTGTCAGTGGGTCCTGCCCCATGTAGCCTATGCCCCCTTTACCCTCGGCCCCCTGTTTTTGTCCCTCTATCCTTTGCCACTTTATGGAAGCCCCTTTTCATGCGCTAGACAAAAAGATTGAAAACTTACTGCGTTTCTGTTTACACTTGATTATTGCTGAAATGTGTATTTTGGGATAAATTGTCTAGGGCGTAAGTTTGTAATTCCCAAGTGTTTAATGGGTGCTCCAAGTGACAAAATGCTCTGCGCACACCAGTGGGTATTACACACTTGTTTTTGAAAGTAATTCGCAATGTTCTTATAATTAATTCCATTATTTAACCTGGCAAGACTACAAAACCATCCTGGAAAAAACAATATTAAATAAGTGAAGAGAGATCACATCCTGCTCTGCAGGTTCTTCTACCAGGTATGCCCAGAAGGCAACATGTTATCTACAGAATGCAGATTAAACCTTGCCCTGTGGACATCAGCCAAGGCCACCATATGACATAAGATGGAAGAGTCTCACAGACCATTTTTCATTCGGCCACCATGAACCCCAGCATGTTCCTCGCTCTGATCCTGGCTGGTAAGTATATGATTCAATGCAACTAGGTTACAAATAGAGGCTTAATTTGCAATATTTTCAATTCTTAAAATCTATTGTGATAAAGGGGCATTTGGGGACTGAATTAATAACACTCTAGCATTGCTTCTTCATGGTCCATAGGCTTTAAGCCAACATTCTATAAAGTGTTTTATAAACTGTTTTACTAATCCCACTTAACATTAATGTCTCTTGTTTAACCACAGACCGGAGATGCCCAACGGTTACGCACAGTAAATGGCAATAATGATCAGTTTGCAACATTGTAAAATAGCAATTTTTGAACATGTTAATTGAGTATCATCTAACTCTTGTCTTGTGTGAATATGGAAAAATTCTAATTAAGGGACCCTGTCATGTTAATTAACTTGAAAATACATAAATTACCTTCCTAATTAGCCAATTATAGTTTTTTCCCCATTCCTTATGTTAACCACGTACATGGCAAATGCCTCCAGTATATAAAATAACAAGCTGCTGATCTGCCAAGCAATTAATGATCTTAATTAACATTGTCTAAACCACTAATTCAATGTAAATTTGCATTTCTATCGAGACAAACCTATTCATTTAATTTTATTTTAACATATATATTCCATTATGCCAAAGCAGAGTCACGAAAGAAACAAAGGCATGGTGCACTCACTAACTATGCATTTGGAGAGGTGATGTAACCAGGTGCCACCACGAACTAGGGCTAACCAGAACCCTATGGCATAGTACAGAGGGAAAGAGGAAAGCCAGGATTAAGAAAGACTCTATAAGGGCTGAAACAGTGCTTGTTTGTTCCCAATAAATCTGTATAAGAAGAGGTTCCAGAGTGCTGTTCCTTTCTGTGACGATGGTCACTTTGAACTTAGGGTACCTGGACTTTGCATTACTATTTGGATGTTTAGGACTGTGGGTTCTGACCCACGTCCAAGTTATCCTGTGCCTATAAGGGTACAGGGTGTTTGTGTTTAATTTGTATTGTTAATTTGATATTGTCTATATTTATGTTACTGTTAATATTTCTAATATTATTACTGTGTGTCACTGCAACACTTTCCACTCCTCACACCCTCGTATACCATATATTTTACAGCTGTGAAAAGATTGAGTGATCTTTGTTGGCGCTGTATCAGATTATTGTGTTTGCTATAGCCTGTTATCCACTTTATTCATGCCGACCTTGTGATTGCATCCTCGCCTATTGTTGAATAGCTGGAGATTAAAATGGACTATGGCTAGGGACTGCCTCAATTGAGGAGGAGGGTTCCTCCAGGTTCCTCCTTGTATTGTATACATGTGCTTCACTAAAACCTGTCTGTTTGGTTTACCATAAATTCTGAGTGCTGCCTCATTTCTGAGGAATACTACCACTCTTTCATTATACCTGTCCTTAAGCTCCGGTTAAGGGTTGAAGAAGACATGATTGCTGGTGGGAGACAGATGTCCTGTAAGGAGCGGCATTAACCTCCCTGGCGGTGTTCCGAGTGTGTCTCTGGGTTAAATTTCACCGCTGAGAGCGGTAACCCGAGACACACTCGGGCTGCATACATTACCTCTCCGTGCGCTCCCTCGATGATCTCTGCAGTCTCCTCTGGCGATCGCAGCGTTTTACTTCCTGGATTCCTTCTCACGAGGAGGAAACCAGGAAATATAAGGTAGCGGTCGGAGGAGGCAGCTGGGGAGATCGAGGGAGTGCAGGGAAAGGTGATGTATCCAGCGGCATCCCGAGTGTTGCTCGGGATTACTGCTTCCAACATAAGAATTTAACCCTGAGCTACCGCTAGGGGGGGGAATAGACCACTTTTAAACGTGGTTTTTCCCCAAAATTAGACAGCCAGGGAGGTTAACAGATGTGACCCAGTTGCGGTGCTGAGATCTTTAACACTTTCCTTTTTATCTATTTGCAAGGCAGATACAGTCGCACATCAATCAATATCCTTTGCATAAAACAGGAGTTCGGAAGGGGTCAAATGTAGGACCAACACTCAGCATGTCTTGCACATTTGATATGTAATATAAATAAGTAGGAAAAGCTATACTCATGCTCTAAAACAGTGGTTCTTAACCTTGTCCTCAAGTATCCCTAACAGGCCAGATTTTAAGGATTCCCTTGGAGAAATGGAGACTGAATCTTGCAATCACTGAGCAGCAAATGATATCACCTGGGCTGTGCGTCAGAAATCTGACAAATCTGGCCTGTTAGGGGTACTTGAGGACATGGTTGAGAACCACTGCTCTAAAACACCCTTTTTACTCACCACTTGGTCTTCAGGCTATAATTCCAATGCAAACAAGTAATCAACAAGCAAATCTGTAACCACGATCTCTCACAGCTCTATTATTTGGTGATTACAATTTGCTTAATATTTGGCATATTGGTAAGGTCAACTAATTTAGGGCCCTACACTCCCTGGTAAGCGCTAAAATGGGGATGCTAACGGGGAAAACCTGCACTGCCAGGTTGCGGAGTGATCGTGGAGGGAGACTGGACTTTTTGTCTGCTCCTGGTAGCCAGAAGTAGCTTGGGCCACCATTATTGCCACGGGATGAGAGGTGAGTATCTGGTTTATTGGGGGGGGGGGCGTTTAGCTGGAGCTAAATGATTCTGCAAAACTGGTAAAAAAAAAACGGTTAAGCCATTGGTGCAGTAATTAGCTTTAGGATTTTGTAATTCCTTACTTATCCTAACCCTAATTAGAGAGTGCGCTCCCATTGCGCAAAGTACAGTAAGCTCGCGCAATCACGATGTGCGTATTTTTTAAAATCTAATTAGCATTAGGAAGGTAATATGGGTGGCATGCGTTACTGTCACTTATCGTGACGTTACCGCTTACTCACCTGAACGCTACCATTAGCGTTCACTAGGTAATAGTGCCCTTAATGTTTTGCTTAGGTTTAAGCTTATTCTTTTATTACTTAACATAGCTGAGGATATACTCTTACTTCTTCCCTCGCTTTCATTGTTACCAATTTGTTATTGCCACCACTTTATGATTACTGAAATACTCCTCCCTGTGTATGGTACCAGCAATTACTCAGTAATTTATCACATAAGTCATTGTGCTATGTTTGTTTTTGTAAATGTACCTTGGCTAGAACCTTGGCCTGGAAAGCTTACATATGTTCTATTTCTTTACAAAAATCAGCAAGAAACTGTTCTGGGCATTTTAAAGGGTCACTACAACATACATAAGCTGTCACTAGAATACTTGGGCATTACAAATAAAACACATGCTGCGGTTGGTTTTATTTTTTCTTTGCTTGAAGTAGATACTCGAGTATACCGCTAGATTTTGGTGACAAAAATTTACCTTAAAATTAGAGGGGTCGCGTTATATTCGAGACATCTGCATCGCGTGTTTAAAAAAAAAAACCTTGCCTTACTCTGGATCCCAAGGCTCCCTGATGCTTGCAAACACTTCAGGAACTCCCGGATTCGGGAGAGGTGGGATCCATCACGGCCAGAGGGCACGCTCTGTTTAAGCCAATCATTAACCTCGCTTGCCTCCGCCAGCCTTAGTAACAATTGTAATCATTCTAGAGCAGAACACCCTGGCCTGAGGTGTAACCTGACCGTGTTAAGAGAACCTGGAAGGATTTTAATTGTTTACCGGTACAGTAAAATTGTGTTCCTAACGTTATATTCGAGTCTTGAGTATTCTCTCATTTCCATAATAAATTTCTATCCATCGCGTTATATTCGAGTCGTGCTATACTCGAGTATCTACGGTAATTGCATGCAAAAAGGAAAAATAAAGTAAGGTATTTCTCTCTTATTTCCATTTTGTGTATTTTTCCCATGATGCAACATTTACCAAAAGCTTTGCATAAATAATGTAGATTAAACCGTTAATGGAGTGAAAGAGGGAATTAGATAAGGTGCCAGGTAGGTATTGTTCTCCAGGCTACCTGAGATAAGAGATGTCATTTGAACGAGATAATGGTGACATAAGGGAGCTTTAAACACTCCTAATCTACCCCACGTAATACAATGATTTGAGTCAGTGATTGACCCATAGACTCTATTCTATGGTCAAAGCCACACAGTGAGGAGCAAGTGAGGTAAAGATACCGTGGGGGGGGGGTTCATACACAAAAGATCATAGAATGGATGCACCCAATGACACATATAGAGAAAAAACAAAAGCACATGTAAGCTATCCGCAACATAAAATAAACAAAATAAGGACATTTCATTTTTTGGTGGTAGTAGCCCTTTAAGGCAGAGCTGCACTATTTAACAAATTCACAGAAAAAGAAAGTATAAAGCACCAACCTATAAAAATCTATCAATTGTGTGACATTGTTTTAATTGCTCTACAGCAGGAGACACACTGACCGCGATGCGGCATCTGTAGGTGGCGCTGTGCGTCGACACACACTCAATGTAGCCAGTCTTTTTCATGTCCTTCACTCCGGCCACGTCACATTGCGGCGCGATGATAGGAGGGACAGGATCTGCAGTGCACCCCGCATGCACGATCCCCGAGACCTGACCTTTTGTCTCCCCTGCGCATGCGCCGTGCGCTTCTAGCGCCGCTCCAGGTCTGGTCTGAGGTCTGTGTGTAGGCCTATATCAATGAGGTCTGTGTGGGCATATATACCCACACAGACCTCATTGATATATCTGGAAATGGGTGGGTACCCTCTGTTGGCGCCTTTCCTCGGTGTCCTAATTCTGAAACTGATTCTAAAAATAGCGTGCTGCTGCCGCCTATAGAGTTAATGGACCATGCTTTGCTGTATTGTCATAGATTACTAGGAGAAACGGATGAAACTCTTATGGGCGCTGATCGCTGTCTAGAAATTATTATTGCATATCCCAGTATCTATTCAAATCGATGGTACATAGTATGCATGATTGATTATAATATGAAAAACAAATTAAAGATAAAATTTCATATAGAGTGTATAGCCCTATAAGGATGCCAAACAGATGAAAGTCATTATTATATCGATGAATGCCTGAAAGTCCTTCAAATGTAATGTACACAGGTATAGCCAAAAGGCAGCTTTATAATGAATTAATGTCTCTGATCCAGGCTGTCTGGTCTGGTGATGGATGTCAGTTCCTTGTCACGTTGGATAAAAGGCCTTTGTCTTTCTTTCACCTCAAAGATAAAAGCGGGACACAGGCACGAGAAATATTGCGTTCTGATACACAATAGATCAAATAAATGAATGAAATCGCACTTACATGGTCGGGAGCTAGAATAAGTTATAGCTCAATTATTGTGCATTGTTAGCCCATAAAAGTGGCCAAACATCCCTTCTTTCTGCTGCTTTTCCTCCTTTCTCCTCTTAGACTGCATAGCCCAGGATTCCTGTTCGCCTCCGCTCACACGGATCTCCAAATGCCACTCAGTATGGATGATAGGGGATGCAGTGTAAAATTAAAGGGATTTTATTTTAAAAGTTTTGGGCATAACATACAATAAAGTAAAATAGAGTAAACAAACAGGGGGTCCTACAGGACGCGTTTCGCCAGTTGCAATGCTGGCCTCCTCCGCTGATTGATATATGCCCACACAGACCAGGTTGATATATCCCTACTCTCTATACTTAGCGCTCCCTGTGTATGTATGTGTGAATTTATGTACAGTATATGGGGGGGGAGACACAGGAAGTGTTATATGATTAGGGTTACATTTTTATACTATTCTGATTAAATTGTCAGTAATTTATATGTATTTTATTCAATAGAATTTTTTTTGCCTATGTGACATGCACTTTGTGAAAATAAAGAAAATGTTTTGGCATTTACATTGTAATTAAAAATAAACTTGTTTTTTTATGAAATGTGCCTTGCTTCATTTGATGAGAACTTTATAAACATTTCTCTATTTTGATCTGGATAGTATTGGATCACTGTCCAGTGTGGAAAAAAGCAATCGTAATCCATTGTAAAATCAAGCCCGCAAAATGTTTGCTTTGCTTTGCTACACTTACAGTTTATTATCTCAGGCTTCAGTTTATTGTTTGCATTTAATAAATAAAACACATAAAAAAAAGGCAAGAGCATTTAATTCATTTTCTCACTCTTGCAGTGTCTTCCTCAGTCTTGGTGGTCTCCGGCCGGCAAAATCAAAGAAATCTCCTGCAGTTCCGGCAGATTATAAAATGCACAAATCCTCACAGCAAACCACTCGAACAGTATAACCAGTATGGATGCTACTGTGGATTTGGAGGAACGGGCACACCTGTGGATGAGTTGGACATGTAGGTTCATTGATTATAAAATATAATCATAAAATACAGGGGTGAGGCACCCACCAGTAACGAATGCCCAAACCACCCGCTGAATGTTATGTATGGGGGTTCCTCTACAATATATATTTTTTATTCTATTGAAAATTGGGTAAACACAGAGCTCGTAGACCTCAGTCCATAAGATAGTGGGATAGACACTCTATATGTCCATAGATACAATATTTCTTCATTTATTATGTTGCAGATGATGGAACAATATACTGTGGAAGGAGAAGAAAAAAACAGAATTGCGCAGTATGTCTGATTTAAACGAGAACTTTTGAAATTGCTCTGTAGATGCACTCACATTCGTAGGAGCCCACAACCGGCTCTAGGAGAAACAGCGTGTAGGGACTTCAATAGTTCAGGTGCCTTGTGGATTCTGCTGGGGGTTTTCAAGCTGCCAGCCTCAGATCTCGGCTTCTGTCCTGTCTCTCTGGAGACCAGAGAAGGATTAGACCGCTCTGAAAGCTGAGCCCAGCTCTCTCTGATCAGGCTTCAGAAACGAGGGAGAGAACCCTTACCGTACAGCACTGGTTCCCAACACTGGTCCTCAAGTGCCCCTAACAGGCCA
Organism: Leptobrachium leishanense; assembly: GCA_009667805.1. Lineage (NCBI taxonomy): Eukaryota > Metazoa > Chordata > Amphibia > Anura > Megophryidae > Leptobrachium > Leptobrachium leishanense. Next base: position 36,643,167 of record CM019072.1, on the reverse strand, counting down.
GGTGATATGATTTGCTGCTCAGTGATTGCAGGATTCAGACTTCATTTCCCCAAGGTGATACTTAAAATCTGACTTATGGGGTACATGAGGACAAGGGATGGGAAACACTGGACTACAGTATGGCTTTGAAGAACTCCCATGAACTCTGAGGGACAATATTTTAGCCTCAAATAGTAATTTATGATTCCCTTTTGCCATTTGTTTTAATTTATGCATTATCTAGATTATGCAGCCTATCTGACTCTGCAGGTGTTTTCTAAGCATGCATAAGGCAAAACATGTCCACAAGGAGCTGGACCTTGAAAGTCTTTTCTTGCACCCCTGATTACATGATAGAATTTGATTTATCCGCAAAAGAATGTCATCCACAAACACAGTGTGCCCTAACTTTGAGTATGGCTCGAAGTGTGGAAAAAATAAAAATCCTTCCTGTACATACAAGTCAGAAACCGAGAGCCTTGCACCATCTCCTACCTCCAAAAGATGATTGACCAATGAATATGTTACTGTACTACATTCTGCTTCTTGAATCAGATGATGAATACTCACCAGGATCCTTGTAATACATGTTGAAAATCCTATCTGATGACTCTTTGAGTAACCTTCAAAATCTCTTCTTTTTACATCTACTCTTAAGGTGCTGCAAAATTCATGACAACTGCTATGGAGAATCCATGACTGTTGCCGGCTGCAAATTTATCCTTGACAACCCTTACACAGAAATATACTCCTACTCTTGTACAGATAACAAAGTGACCTGCAGCAGTAAGTAAATTGACAGGAATTCTGTACGATAGCATTGATGATGTCATCATTTTCAATTTATTTCCTTCCATTCTCACATTCCTAGAGAATCTCTCCTTTAGAAATCATATAGTCATGGTGGGCTGGCCAGATGAGCTTCCTGACTAGGTGTGATTTAAGGTTAGCAATAATGTACACCTTGGGCCATATTACAAAAATCACGCTAAAACGGGGACGTTAAGGAGAAAAACCTGCGCCTGCAGGTTTCTCCTTAGCGTCCCCATTTTAGCGTGATAATAAGGTGCAAATACAGCAGCTTGCACCGTAACACGGCGCTAGGCCGCGGTACGCTCGTAGCAGCACTAAGCGACGCCGCAAGCATCCCCTCGATGGAGTCTATAGGACTTGTGCTGACTAGAGCAGCCTGAGAATAGTCAGTAACTGTAAGAGATAGCCTTATAGGAATTGGAAAGTGCCCCCTTAAGAGAAATGTCTTCTGGGAATTGTAGTTTTATTACATGTGATCAGATCTATGTGTCTAATTGGTGCTGAGAAGCTTTGCATGCTGGCAGGAAGAAGGGCGTGTACATCAGGAAGTAATTCCAGGAGAAGCTGCAGCATGCTCTCTCTCCACATGGGAGTGAAATTACCCTTTTTTCACACCGTATAAAAGGACAGAATATTAATGATCCAGATCAGTGGCGTAGCGTGGGGGGGGGCTGGGGGGGGCCATGGCCCCGGGCGCAGTTTTGTTAGGGGTGCATTTGCGGCCCTAAAACTGGCCCGGGGGTTGAGGGGACCCAGATGCCGGGCAGCGCGGGAGTGCCTGCCCGGTCCTGAAGAGTCCGTCCTGTTAAAGGGAAGCGGCTGCGTGCAGGCGCAGCCGGTCACGTGGTCCAGCTAATCAGTTGGTACTGAGTCTCTGTACCACCTGACTGGCCGGACCGCGTGACCCGCACACGCAAGCCACGCAGCCGCATCACCTTCAACAGGACGGACTCTTCAGGACCGGGCAGGCACTCCCGCGCTGCCCGGCATCTGGGTCCCCTCAACCCCTGCCGGAGCTGGAGCAATATCCAGGTGAGAGCTGGGCAAATCCATGTGTAAACTGGGGCAAATCCATGAGCTGGGGCAAATCCATGACCTGGGGGCAAATCCATGAGCTGGGGGCAAATCCATGACCTGGGGGCAAATCCATGAGCTGGGCAAATCCATGTGTGAGCTGGGGGCAAATCCATGTGTGAGCTGGGGCAAATCCATGTGTGAGCTGGGGCAAATCCATGTGTGAGCTGGGGCAAATCCATGGGAGAGCTGGGGCAAATCCATGTGTGAGCTGGGGCAAATCCATGTGTGAGCTGGGGCAAATCCATGAGCTGGGCAAATCCATGTGTGAGCTGGGCAAATCCATGAGCTGGGCAAATCTATGTGTGAGCTGGGGCAAATCCATGTGTGAGCTGGGGCAAATCCATGTGTGAGCTGGGGCAAATCCATGAGCTGGGGCAAATCCATGAGCTGGGGCAAATCCATGAGCTGGGGGCAAATCCATGAGCTGGGGCAAATCCATGAGCTGGGGCAAATCCATGAGCTGGGGCAAATCCATGAGCTGGGCAAATCCATGTGTGAGCTGGGGGCAAATCCATGTGTGAGCTGGGGCAAATCCATGTGTGAGCTGGGGCAAATCCATGAGCTGGGCAAATCCATGTGTGAGCTGGGCAAATCCATGTGTGAGCTGGGGCAAATCCATGAGCTGGGGCAAATCCATGAGCTGGGCAAATCCATGTGTGAGCTGGGGCAAATCCATGTGTGAGCTGGGGGCAAATCCATGAGCTGGGGCAAATCCATGTGTGAGCTGGGGCAATATCCATGTGAGAGCTGGGGCAATATCGATAACGTGTCCACAGGTGGGGGGGGCACACAATTCTTGGCTGGCCCCGGGCGCTGACAACCCACGCTACGCCACTGATCCAGATGAATCTTTTCAATGACTGTAAGTTTTGATTATGAATGCCTGGAAATAAATATCTTATATGCCTTTCATCGGAGTTGAAGCTGTCTGTTTCTACAAAAGCCACCGTGGGGACAGAACAGTGAAAAAAGGCCTGAATAAAGTCACTCCCATGCTCCATTTGAATGCTCAACCCCACCGCTTTTGAAACGAAGAAACACTGTTTTACCTTTACTTTATGCAACTACACCTAAAGGCCCTTTGTGGAGTTTATATCAAAGTGAACCGTGCCAGATGCAACCCACTCCAGCAGCGCTTCTCGGAGGCCACAAGGTGAATTGCTCCAGCTGCAACACACTCCAGCAGTGGTCACCAGAAGCCACAAGGTGAACTTCTCCAGCTGCGACGCACTCCAGCAGCGCTTCCCAGAGGCCACAAGGTGAACCAGCTGCAACGCACTCCAGCAGCGCTCCCAGAGGCCACAAGGTGAACTGCACCAGCTGCAACGCACTCCAGCAGCGCTTCCCTGAGGCCACAAGGAGAACTGCTCCAGCTGCAACGCACTCCAGCAGCAGTCACCAGAAGCCACAAGGTGAACTTCTCCAGCTGCAACGCACTCCAGCAGCGCTCCCCAGAGGCCGCAAGGTGAACTGCGCCACCTGCAACGCGCTCCCCAGAAGCCACAAGGTGAACTGCGCCAGCTACAACGCACTCCAGCAGCGCTCCCAGAGGCACACAGTGAATTGCATTGACAATTTAAAAGTGTTTAGGCAATATCGTGAGTCTCCTTAATAATGGCAGAAGGCTGTTATGTGCCAAAAGAGTTGGGCCTACTAATCGACCCGACTCAAATGAAGAGTGTGCTGTCCAAAATTCAGAAGATGCAGAGGCAATTCAGAGACATTATGAACTGAGGGCGCATCGGGAGCATACCAAGGAAATGAGATCGTGCCTGATGGCTGAGTGGGATAGGTACAACAAAAGCTACACTAAATCCCGAGAAACTAATAGAGCTCCGCTATAAACCTAAAAGGGAGCTCTCTCCCAGTCGCATCACAATAGAGAACGAATGCATGAGGAAGATACATCTAAAGTCGAAAGATAGCGAACGCCACCTCATCTTCATCCAGTCAAAGTTAGATGACCCAAATCTCCAAGCGGACTTACAAAGCATCCAGGCGTTCAACAAACAGCATGAGGTTTTCCTTTCAAACTGTGATGACTTTCAGCAGACAAATTTGCAGGCAGTGGACACACGCAACAGGAAGGCCAAGTCGGAGTTATCTCATCACTCACACGAGGCCTCTTCTCATGCTTCAAAGAAAGCCTCGTCCTTTCACGCTAAGCCAGCACGGTCTCACACGAGTAGCAGCGTTTCACAGCTATATCCTGTCGCAGACTCCGTCCATTCTTCCAAAGCATCCTCCTATCGCAGCCGTTCGTCCCGAGCCTCGAGTAAAGAGAGTCTCACCACCCTGGCGATACTAGCACAAATCGAGGCTGATGAAGCTGCTGTAGATCTGCAAGTAACAAATGAAGAGCGATTACTAAGGGAAGAAATGGCCAAATCTCGAGCTAAACGAGAGGAAGAAATGGCCAGAGCTCGAGCTAGACAAGGGGAAGAAATGGCCATAGCTCAAGCCAACCTTACGTACCTTCATCATAAATGGGAGGCTGCAAAAAAGGCAGTACAGGCCGCAGCTTTACGGGCGGAAGCTGCAAATGCTTCCCTCAACTTTGATCCTACACAGCTGGAAGGAGAAAGCTTGTAGAACAGTGTCGAAAACCTACGTGAACGATCAGAACTCACTACGGCAGGGACGTGGAGGAGAATCTCAACCACTAGTTCCGCAAGCTAGTCAGAATGCTGACACCGCCAAATCCGCACAGTTAGAAACCCTTCTAGGAGCAGAAGAACTTACCCCAAGAGACCAAAACACAATGGGTAACCAGATTGTTCCATCAGCATTAGTGAAGGATCCTCAGCAGGCAGGCATAAAAGTAGCTGCGAACCACAACTTTAATGTGGAGGCAGCAGTGCGCCACAGCCGCAAGGCAATTTATGGACAAAAGTGAGGCCCATCGAACATGGTCGACCTACCCTGCAGCGAAAGGAACAACCATCACATGTGTCATGGCAAGACTTAATAATCAACAAGTATTCTGCAGACACAGACTAGCAGTCCTTAGCGTCCGCGCCTGATCCTAGAGACTATGCTTGCCAGAATCCACGGGAGGCCCCTGAACCTGCTTTCACCAATTCCATGGGGTTCAACTTACCATCTCCCCCCAAATACAACCCCTATACAACACAGATGGATTTTACGACACCCTGGGGAAGAAACATAGAATGGCCACCTCGACAAGGGAAGGTGGATTTGGCCTCAAGAGGGGCACAGATGTTTTTGGACAAGCCAGGCAGAGACTATTTACTATGGAAGCACATATTTTTACACACCGTTCGCGAGGAAAGGTGACGGCCTATCGAGGAGATCATACATCTGATGGCTTGGCTAGGACAAAGAATCTACAAGAGTAGTGAAAGATATCTATTCATCTTATCTCGGTGAACCAGTCATCGCCCTTAAACAAGCCTGGGAAGTGCTCGATCAATGGTATGGTGCATCCATGTTGACGGAATCCTCGCTGTTAGATCGTGTCAACGATTTCCCAGTCATCTGCATGAACGAACCTGACAGGTTATGGGACTTCTCTATCCTTCTTACGCAGTTGCGAGCAGCCAAAGAAGATCCTAACCTAACGAGACTGACATGTCTCGACCAGCAAAGAACACAGAGACCTATCGTTAGAAAATTACCAACACACTTAATCGAAAAATAGATCAAACTATCAGATGACTTTAAAGAGCGCAACCTAGACAGAGACCCTCCCTTCGCCGCGCTTCAAGAATTTGTTGCCTACCAAACGAAGTGGTGCAATGACCCTCGAAACTGAAGCTTCAGAGAAACAGAGTTCCCAAACACTAGAAAGGCCAACTATAACTCTGACTTCACCAAGAGTAAAACACACACTGTAAGGGAAAGGACCTTTGTGTCTGTGCACAAAACACAGGTCGCTACTTCGCCCACAAGAAAGTCAGATGAGCATTCGTCGACGAGAACGCCACCTGAAACGCTAGGAACGAATAAAGATGCCTTCTGTCCACTCCACAAGTCCTCGCACCCTCTGAACAAGTGCAGAGACTTTGGAAAGAAGCCCTTAGAAGAAAGGAAAGCTTTGCTCAGGGAGTACAGAGTTTGCTACAAGTGTTGCGAGTCTACAGAGCACATGGCCAAAGCTTGCACAGCTAAGGTGCAATGTCACTTATGCAGAAGTGACAGACACCAAGGCGCACTGCATCCAGACTCCGAGTCAACACAATGGACAACTCCTACCCCTCCTTCGACTAATGAGCCTCAGGACGACACCGAAGCGCACCCAGAGGTAACCACGACTATCAACTACACGACAGTATGTGGTGGCTCAGCAGTCCCCCACTTAGGCCACGAGATCTACCTAACCAAAGTCTACCCAGACGGACGCCCTGAAGAAACTGTGAAGATGTACGTGATGCTAGATGGACAAAGCAATCACTCGTTAGCCAGGTCAGCATTCTTCGATATCTTTAACATCCAAACTGAAGACACACCATTCACGATATCAACTTGCACTGGTTTCCAGCGGACGGCAGGGAGGAAAGTCTCTGGGTTCTACATAGAATCGTTAGATGGAAGTACAAAACTCAAACTGCCACCATTGCTAGAATGGGACACTTTGCCAGATAATTGCAACCAGATTGCGACACCAGAGGTAGCAAGCAATATACCTCCTTTAAAGCCAAAAAGAAATACAAATAGGAAGATATATGTCCTCTGAGTCAGATATAGTGAATATAACTCACAAAATGATGAATAGTGTCCTTATTTAGGTAACATCATTCCAGATAAAACAGATGTTGTGTTTAGACGTGCGAAGAATTTAAAATCTTTAATTGCGCTGAGTGCCACTGGTATGTTTAATCAGAACGTCACCAAGGAGGGAAATGGGTTCTTTAAATGCTCTAAATGCAAGGTGTGTCAGTATTTAAAGAAAAATAAAAGTGTGAGTTTCTCAAGCACTGTGACGAATGAGACATATAAGGTTAAACAAAAGATCACATGTGATACCACATATGTAGTATATCTTCTGACATGTAACTGCGGTAAACAATATATAGGAAAAACTATTCGTAAACTTAAAGAAAGAATTCTTGAACACCAAAATAACATTAGAAAGTTGAAAAGCATTCTGTTACTATTCATTGTAATGAATGTGCTATTTATAATCCAACTTCGTTGGATTTTATAGGTATTGAACATGTGAGTCCCCACTGGAGATGCGGAGATAGAAATAAAAAACTTTTACTAAGAGAATCCTTCTGGATCTATAAACTAAAAACGCTATCTCCGGGGGACTTAATGAAGAGTTGGATCTGGTGTGTTTCGATTAGTTTCTTATATATGTGTTTTGGTATATATCTAATTGACGTTTCATATGAATTTTTCCTGCATTTGCTCTTTAACATCCCATGGTAGTTCATGAGGTTCTGACTATTGTCTTTTGTGTGTTTTTTTTGATCTCCGCCTTCGAGCGGTATACATCTTTTTTTAAAAGGGATTACATAGCAGGGGTGCCCTCTTTCCCCCCTATTATATGCCCTGGTGTTGGAACCACTGGCACAGGCTATCCGCCAGAATGATAACATTAGAGGCGTCCCAATAGGTCCCACAACATATAAACAACTGTATGCGGACGACATCCTTCTGACGTTGACTGACCCAGAGGTGTCTTTATCGGCCTTATATCACGAGCTAGAGGCGTATAGCAAGGTGTCCTTTCATTTAGTGAACTTACTTAAAACGCAAGCTTTGCCAATTAATATGACACAACCTTTTCTAGACACTCTTAAAATGCAATATAAATTTGATTGGTGCTCTAATTATTTGGTTTATTTGGGACATAGAATCTCTGGGAAATCTGAAGATCTTTTTCAATATAACTATGAACGTGTTCTTTCTGAGATAAGATTGCTTATCCATAGATGGAGAATGAAAGAAGTCTCGTGGCTGGGTAGAATGGAGGCCGCAAAGATGATTATTTTACCAAAACTACTGTATGTGTTCCGCGCCCTGCCCCTAAATTTGCCCCGATATTATCTGGTTAAGGTTCAATCTGTTTTGACCTCTTATGTCTGGAACAATAAAAGACCTAGAGTTCCTCGGAAGCTATTAAGTTATAGACACAGAGATGGAGGCCTGAACATGATACACGTACAACACTATTATTGGGCAGCGTGCCTGGCATCCTTATCGGAGTCCTTTCACGCACGCCTCACTCCACAATGGCTAACCATTGAGGCAGCATATATGGAGGGACATGATCTGGCAACATTACTTTGGGTCCCCGTCAAAGACAGACCGCGGATAGACTCCCCACTGGCCAGTACGGTGTTACACCTTAAGATATGGGATAAAGGGTTCCGCTCTTTCACAAATCATTATCCGATCTCTATGGCTACACCCGTGGAATCTTTTAGGTATCTACTTCCTCAAGGAGATTATGCTAGATGGGTTCATTACGGAGTGTTAAACCTTCATCATTTCTTTGACGCGGCCTCCATTCTACCTTTTGAGACATTATGTACTAAATTCAAGGTTCCAAATGCAATGTTTCTATCATATATGCAAATACACTCTTATCTTAAAGCTCAGAAGATCTTTCCTACACTGTCTGCTAAGGTTCCATTACTCTCAGAAACGGAACTATTCTGTTTGGACTCTCACTCCACTACTAAAGCGATTTCGATGTATTATAGAGTGCTCAATACCCCACAAAAAGCTGTTACTTGGACATTTCAAAAAAGTTGGGAACGGGAACTGGAACAATCTTTTACACCAACCCAATGGGCCATGGCTTATATGTTTGCGATGGGAGCTACTTGGTGCGTTACCTTATTAGAGACACAACGAAAGATCCTTTATAGATGGTACCTCACTCCAGACAGAATCAAAAAATACGTGCCGAACCAACCGGATGTATGTTGGAGATGCTCCCTAGCACAAGGTTCTATGAGTCACATTTGGTGGCATTGCCCACAATAAATTCATTATGGAAGGACATCTCGATACTGGCGACTGAGGTCCTCGGCATGCTGATCCCTCACAAACCGGAGATTCTTTTATTGGGTATGATCAACCTCCCGAAACCTCAAAGAAAGATGTTATTTATTCTCAATTTCTACGACCTCTTTGCTCATAGCACGAAATTGGAAGTCCACATTAATACCTACTAAAAAACAAGTTATTGACTTATTAAACCAATATCGTGGATTTGACTCACGAATTGTGACATCGGAAGACATACATCCACCCAAATCGGATCCCTGGGCACTTTGGGACATACACAAAATCTATACGGCATGTGGACTGTGACCGGGCTACCGATCCTGGTACACACATATTATTTTACTTGGCTGCAACCCCCCTCTTCCCCCCCTCCTCCTGCCCTTTGTTATGGTTATTTTGAGTATTTATTTGTACTTTTGATGGCAAAAATCTAATAAAAATTTATGTTTTTAAAAAAAAAAAAAAAAAGGATTACATAGGAAAACCGAGATCGTGGGACGTAGGAAGGAGGAGCTGCAAAAATGAAACCAAAACTGAGGACATCCGGTTTGCCAGAAGACGGTCCCGGAATTGGAGGAAAAGGACCTACTGGGAATGTCTTTCGAGTCGAGGTTGAAGAGGACCCGAAAGAAAAAGAACAGGAACCATTCCACAGGGGTATCGAAAGTGGAGAGAACGTCTTTTGTAGAGGACATTTCGAGCACCTTACGTATTTCCGGTTTTTCGGCGGAAGTGACGGATCGGGACATTTTTGTTGATGGACTCTCATTGATCAATGAGGAAAAAGAAAGGAACGAGTGGATTGGAGTATTTGTTGGCGGGAAGAATAGACTGCCATATATGGGAAACGCCAGGAATAAGGGAGAGTGCGATTGTAACCAATAGGGATGGTTTAAGGGAGTATAAAAATTTTGAAAGTAGATGGATTTGCATTATTATTTTGCTTTGCACTAATTTGCACATGGCCCCTGAGGAAGTCTGTTGTTTTGCAGACGAAACGCGTCTGGCTCATAGGCATTTTATTTGTTTTAGTATAATTGTTTTAAGAATAAATATATTTTTATTATAGTGGTGCAGTCAAGACAGTGGGAGTCTGGGAAATCTACATCCTCTGAGATTCCCAATTGTTATTGTAGAAAATGGGGAGAAGACTCCCAATAGGCGCACATATCATGCGAGTTCAGAGATATATGTATGTCTAACCATGTAACATCAAATATCTTATCAATATGTAAATTATACAGTATTTAAAGTATCTAGAAGGATAATTCGAGAGCTTGCATTACATAATATATGAATTTGACAGTGTCAATAATATAGGTTTAGAAATGTCCAATAGCTCCACCTTGTGGGCGAACCATAAGTTTGTCTCTCTAACCGAGAATTATATACAGTCACCAAAGTTATTAGTCAGTTCCCCTTCACAGGTAATATGGTATGTCCCAAAAATTTCTTGCCACCTTTTGTCCTGGTACGTGAAGCCGAATTGTGGACACAGCTCTTCTTTTGGTGGTTCCTTATCCAGGGTATTTCCAAGAGGAATAGAACAGTATATAGTGCAATTTTATTGGGTATCTGAGATAATGTAAAAAGTAAAGTTAGTCTGCTTACGTGGTTCTGAGCATCCCCTCTAATGTGGCTCAGTAAGGTTTGCCTTTGGACCTGTAAGGCGGTCCTTCCTTTCTTTTGCTCTGCTCCTTCTTCCAGACGTATGTCCCTCAAATAGAGAGAAGCAATAGTGCAGATGATCCCTAGTGTTTTTACACAACATGTAGACGTAAAAAAAGCAGGTTATTACGCACGTTTTGTAGTGTCTATACTCAGACACCAGGATTCAGGCAGCCGGTATCATAAAGGAGCACCGGATCTCCTATATCCCCTTCTCCATCGTGTTCAGCCGATGCAAGGAAAACAAAACGTATTTTAAAATAAACAGTAACGTGTGTGTGATGGTTGGCGCTAAAGAGAGAAGAAAAAATAATTTTTGGATGGGTGCTGCCAATAAACTCCTCCAGGTAGTCTGTCCAACTGCCCAAAAAAGAACAAATATAGAAAATAAATGGAGTTGGAGGAGGGCGCGCCCAAACTTCAAATGGAGTAATAAATAAGAGAAAAGTCTGTGTAACTGATCTCTAGATAGTCTTTATCAGATGGCTCAAATAAACAGTCTTGGCCGCTGGGCAGGTCTCTGCAAGCTCCGTAGCAAACCAGATGGTTAATAAGTAGTAATAACTTGACACAAGTCCCGTGGTGCTGAGCCAACGTGGGTGAATAAAGCAAACAAATGTTTTTTTTTTTTTCTGTTTTTTTTTCTTTCCAAGCCTGGATCTTACCCAGTCAGAAGGTTCACCCCTCGGTAGTTCCGTCCCTCAAGATGTCACAAGATCATCAGGGTTGGTCTCCGAAATGCGCTTTATCCTCCTTAGGATGTCCGCAGGAAACTTCAAATAAATAGACCAGACACGAGGTTTTGTCTTTTCTATTGCCACTGAGGAAGCGCCAGCGAGGCGTGAAACGCGTTTGGCTTGTTCATTTTTTGTTTTATTTTATCTGGAGCATCATATTGATGTAAGGTGTTATTTTATTGAATTTCAATAAATTCGTTTTTCAAGCTATCCCATTAAAGTATTTTTTCCCCCATCTCCATTTGAAGTTTGGGCGCGCCCTCCTCCAACTCCATTTATTTTCTGTATTTTAAAATAAAACCAGTCTGTAGTAACTTAGTTCATCATGGTCCTCTCCTTTTATTTTGATTTTGCCTTGTGTCCCCGGAAGTCGCCTTTGCACAGGCGCGGTTTCTCCCGGAAGTCCTCTTTCATTCCAATATCGGAGTGCACCTTGGCGCATGCGTGCTTCTTCTCTACCTTCAGTTTGTCTCAATTGATTTTCACAATTTAATTTGGCCTCAATCTCATATTTTCATTACGTTTTAAAAGAACACTACCATGTACATTAGCTGTAACTAGATTACCTGTGCATTACAAATAAAAACACATTATAAATCACATGCTGCTGAGTTTTCTTTTGTTTGAAGTAATTGCATGTAAAAAGGAAAAATAAAGTTAGTTATCTCCTGTTTTCATTTTGTGGATTTTTCCCATGATGCGACATTTACCAAAATCTGTTCAAAAGCTTTACTTCATTGCTGTAATTTAACTGTTAAATGCTGTAGATTAAATACTGAGGTGGAGAAGGGAATGTTTAGATAAGGCAGCAGGAGGCTATTGTTCTCCAGCTAAATGAGGTAAAACGGGGAATTTAAAAGACTTCTAATCTAACATATGGTGATGTCCATCCCACACAATAAAATAGTTTGAGTCAGTGATAAACCTATTCACTCCATTCTATGGCCAAAGCCACACAGTGGGGAGCAGGTGATGTAAAGGTATGGGAAGGGGGGCATTTGCTATGACTATGAAAAATATGGGACCATATTACATACTTCACACTAATGGCAGTGCTCAGCTGTGTGTAGCTTAAGTGGCCCAAGCATGGGCCGACCATGTTACATTCCGAATGCTAACGGGTTAAAAAACCTGTTAGCGATTCGAAGCTTGCGCTTTTCAGCGCGAGCTTACTGTACTTTGTGTTCCCTATGTTGAGCATAGGGAGCGCAAAGTTCTAACTAATTACGTCCTGCTGTGGGTAACTGAAAAGATAACCACAGCTAGGACCTGGTGCTAACGGATTCCGCTTCTGCGGAATCAGTCAGCATCAGCTGAAAAAAGAACCCAAGATACAAATACTCACCTCTCATCCTGCAGTGAAAACGGCGGCTTGATCCGCTTCTTCTTGCCACCAGGAGCAGAGAGAGACTCGGCAGGGGGGGGGGGGGTCCCCCCCAGTCTCCCTCTGTGAATCACTCCGCCGACCTGCCGGATCTCGTGAGGTGTGGTCCTGCGGGTCATGTGACCGGCAGTGGAAGCCTCAATGAAGTCCTATGGACTCCATGGAGGGGATGCTCATGGTGGCGCTTAGCGTTGCCTCAAGCATCCTGAGGCTTAGCGCCGTGTTACGGGGCAGGCTGCTGGAATAGCGCCTGCCCTGTAATATCACGCTAAAACGGGGATGATAGGCAGAAACCTGCAGGCGCAGGTTTTCTTCCTTGGCGTCCCCATTTTAACATGATATATGTAATATGGCCACGGTGTTTACAGTCTAACATGTGTTTCCTCTCACCCTTTACAGGTGACAACAATCCATGTGAGATGCATATATGTGAGTGTGACCGGAAAGCAGCTCTTTGCTTCTCTCAGGCGTCCTATAATGAGGATTACAAAAATCTAAACAAGGACAAGTATTGTATCGAACAGAAACACAAATATTAACTGGTATAAGAGTCCATATCTTCCCGTTTATAGATATACACCTTCTGCTACATTGATTCTGTGATACCGACTAC
>CM019072.1:36532820-36629812 GCA_009667805.1 Leptobrachium leishanense | reverse complement strand
GAGTCCACCATCTCCTTTTCCGACAAAGAAGATACCAGCCCCGGCAGGTGAAGTGGAGTGACGTATGAATCCTTTTTGGAGCCCGTCCTCAATATACTCCTTCAAGGATTGAGATTCAGGAACGGACAAGTTGTAAATGTGTCCATGGGGTATGGGTGCTCCTGGAAGGAGGTCGATGGGGCAATCGTATTCTCTGTGTGGAGGTAGTGTGTCCACCCCTCTCTTCTCAAACACATCCTGAAAGTCAGAATATTTGACCGGTAATTCAGAAGCTGGATAGGTAGAAAATCTTTTCGGTGGTATACCCATTCATACAGAAGTGTTGACAATTATGAGAGGGAAAAGAGACAGTATTGGAGGACCAGTCGATGGAAGGGTTATGGGTACGGAGTCAAGGAAGCCCTAAAACCAGAGGGAACAAAGGGGAAGGTACAATGTCCCACTGAAGGTGCTCTTGGTGCTTGGTTCCGATGAGTAGCAACAGAGGAGTGGTTTCATGGGTGATGGGACCAGTACGTAGAGTGCTTCCGTTGACCATTTGTAAAGGCGTGGGAGTCGTCTTTGGTCGTGTAGGAACTGCTAGGGAGGTGGCGAGGGTGAGATCGAAGAAGTTGTTACTAGCTCCGGAGTCTATGATGGCGGACACGTTCACACTTCTATCTCCCCACTGCAGGATGACAGGAATGGTCAGATGAGCGGAGGTGGAACCAAATACACATTGAAGTGAAATTAAGGAAGGATGGTTCTTACCTCCGTCGGAAGGAAGCGGTGGTCATATAGGACAGCTACGTAGGAGGTGACCAGGCTGACCGCAGTACAGGCAGAGGTTTTGAGTGCATCGTCTGCTTCGTTCGGCAGAGGACAGGGGACCTCGTGCTAGACCAATCTCCATATGTTCGGGGAGTGAAGGAGTGGAGTTGGGAGGTTTGACAGAGGTCGTAGAAGGAGTTTCAGACTGCCGGGCAGGTAGGGAAGGAGCGGCGGCCATTCTCTCCTGACGTCTTTCTCTGAAGCGTTGGTCCAGGGTTAGAGATTGCAGGATCATGGCGTCCAGTGTTGTGGGTACCCCTATTTGAGCCAGTTCATCCTTTAGTTGATCAGAGAGGCCATAACGGAAATGATCTCTAAGACCTACGTCATTCAGGCCTGTGTCTGCAGCCACGGCTCGAAATTCGGAGATGTAGTCCTCCACTGGTCGTCATCCTTGTCGCAGATGTCGAATGGTGGATAATGCGGTTGATGAACGCAGAGGGTCATCATATATAGGGTTCATGGCTTGGACAAAGGAATTCCAGGAGGATAGAAGAGGACTCCCTTCACGTAGGAGTTGGAAGGCCCAGTCCTGTGGAGCTCCGGACATCAACGAGATGGCTGAACGCACCTTTACGGAATCGGATCCATAAGTACGGGGACAAAGAGAAAACATAAGTTCACAGGTGGTAATAAAGGTGCAGTACCTTGTGCGATCGCCGGAAAACCGTTCAGGTGCGTTGGCTCTGGGTTCTGGAGTAAGGAGTTCAGCTTGGATGATGAGCCGGAGGGTGAAGGAGGCAGTGCCGTGGCTTCGGCGCGACTCCTCTCTCTGTGGAGTAAAGTCTCTTGGCTGGTCTGTAGGTTCTGTACCATTTTAGCTAGGGCGACCATCTGCTCAGTGAGAATAGCAAGGACTTGAGCTGTGCTTGCGGGTTCCATGATGAACCAGGTTCTTCTGTAATGCAGGGTTTGAGTCCCCTGTGAAGTGTGAGTATGGAACCCAATGGCAAGCTGTGGGTAAGGAAATCAGGAGACGATGGAGAGTAAGCAATCTTTAGTGAATCATGAATAGTAACTGAAGTCCAGAAAATAATACAGTCAAAAGGTTGGAATGAAATTCGTAGGCAAGTCCCAGAAAGAACAACGGGAAATAACTGTAAGGATCAACGCCGTCTGCGTAATAAAAAGCCTAAAACCAGTGCTGGCTCATAGTAGTGGGACTTTCATATAGCAGTACCACTACTCACCTCTGCCTGTGCATCGCTCAGGTGTTGCCTAGATCACCTACTATTCCTGCATAAAACCAGGCCACACCTGAAGCCCAACGCTTCCACATTGTCTTGGAAATATCCAAGCTGCAAGGAGCTACCTGTTGGGCCTCCTAGGACCCATATTCTGCTGGATCCTATTTTCTCAAGGCTATCTGTTATCTCTCCTGGACTTATTATTTGTAAACCTCCTGGATCTCCTACTTACTACAGACCTCTGGACTTGTTATCCTCCTGGACCTCCCAAGTTTTCTTTGCCTGGATTATAAGGACTTGCCCATATCTCCAAGGACTCGGATATATATACATATATATAACCTAAGTACACCTTGTTGTATTGTATCTTTGTTTTGATCTGTAGTTTCCCTTTTAACCTGTATATTCTGCTCTAGCCCTGTAACCTGTATTCTGCTCTAGCCCTGTAACCTGTATTCTGCTCTAGCCCTGTAACCTGTATTCTGCTCTCGCCCTGTAACCTGTATTCTGCTCTCGCCCTGTAACCTGTATTCTGCTCTCGCCTGTAACCTGTATTCTGCTCTAGCCCTGTAACCTGTATTCTGCTCTAGCCCTGTAACCTGTATTCTGCTCTAGCCCTGTATTCTGCTCTAGCCCTGTAACCTGTATTCTGCTCTAGCCCTGTAACCTGTATTCTGCTCTAGCCCTGTAACCTGTATTCTGCTCTCGCCCTGTAACCTGTATTCTGCTCTAGCCCTGTAACCTGTATTCTGCTCTAGCCCTGTAACCTGTATTCTGCTCTAGCCCTGTAACCTGTATTCTGCTCTAGCCCTGTAACCTGTATTCTGCTCTCGCCCTGTAACCTGTATTCTGCCTCTCGCCCTGTAACCTGTATTCTGCTCTAGTTCTCTCCTCCTTTCCTCCTTATTCATATATAGATTTCTGCTTTAGTTCTCTCTAGACCTGTAACCTGTGTATACATATATACACTTCTTCCCTATTCCTTAGCTTTTCCCCTCCTATTCAGTATTCTCCATCTATTGCATACCTCTTCTATATCTGTTATTGCCTTTGCTTTATTGTGTCTTTGCAATAAATCATCATATACATATATATATATCTGCTTTTGCAAGACTTCTTCATTGCACATTGGCTCGTACCTACCACCCCGGAACCAGCACCTTACAGAATGTGGAAGCGTAATACCAACGAGCCAGCAATGAATCAAGTACTCATGGGGTTAATCCAGAAATCCTTCCATGAGTTCCTCACCCAATTGATTGGATTCCTACAATTGCAACTCCAAGGATCTTGTAACCCTGCTGCAAAAGAAAACCTTACCAAGATACATCGTGGTCCTCTAACCCCGGCAGAGCGCGCCAGGAGGCAAGCGGCGGGGGTCTGTATTTACTGTGGTTCTAGGGGGCACTGGATACCGCTTTGCCCAATAAGACCCCCTAAGCAGACCCCAAAATCCAAGACCCCCATACCTTCACCAAAGAATCCTGTGACCAAATCTATTACCAGGAAATCAACCCCCCATTGCCTAAACCTGTGTCTAATCAGCATTACAGAGAACCTGCTACTGCAACTCCACAACAGGTAATACCACCAGAATCTCCACCAAGGCCCACCATACAGCAGACTCCTCTACCCGCATCTATAGAATATGAAAGCATGGATTATGAACCATCGTACTACCCCGTTCCTATGATGTTCCTATGGATACTTCACCTGTATTTGCTGCCAGCACCTTTACATCCATTGCTCACAGCCAAACACCTATCAAGACAACGGAGTACCCTGTACAGGCCCTTATTTCTATGGAACCCATACCTACTGACTGTACAATTGCCTCCAATGGGACAGTAGTTCGCAAAAAGGACTTGAATTTATTTGAATCAGCCTTGAAGGCCAGGAAAGGTGTGTACCAATCTGAAAGAGTTAATGCCGCTACAGCCACTGTTCTAATCACTTCCAGCCATCATTATACAGACCAATGTCTCTCACGGTTCCCCATGTTAAGCAATAGTTCTGAAGGCTGGGATAGTGATGATTCGATGGAGATACCCATACAAACAGCACGACATCCTAATGGTGGTCCTGGGTGCTGTACTGGCTTCGTCGGATCCACCATAATCGTCCCTCGCAGAGATCCACGAGAGGACTTTCTTCCTTTTCATTGTTCCTCCTCTGGCGAATTCACTGAAACCGAACGTATACCTTCACCTATAGGAGGTACAGTATCTGAAAATATGGCTGATCAAGGTCCTACAGGCCTTCGAATTACAGATCCCGGTAACTCTCACCCGGTTCCCTCCAAAAAAATATCGGAGGTTGAGCCAAACGATCCTAAGGCCTTCGCTGGGCAAATAAAATCGTGTCTGGAAACTTCGACCCAAGCCGCAGTGCCCGCTGCTGAAGCTCCACTTTGTGAAGAACAGTCTGTCGCCAACACCTTGGTTCACGCCAAGGTGCTTGCTACCACGCTATCACATGACGAGGCTTCAGTTCATGCCAAAGCGCCTGCTGCCAGAGTTCCAGATGCTGAGGTATCATCATTCATCGCCAAGGTGCCTCCTATCAACACTTCGCCAGTTGTACCCACCGCCAAGATGCTCCACGGTACCGAGGATCTACAGGTCAACATACTCGACACCGGACCAATACCGGTTACCAAAACCCCATCTGCTAAACCTTCTTCGGGGATCAAATTGCCTGGTGAGACTACAAAGACCCATGCCACCCTTTCTTTACCTGATATGACCGTTGCTGCTAGTATAATTCCTATAAAGGAATCTATTGAAACCACCACTATACCTACTATGATCTCTGTGATGACTACACTCACGAATCAAGTCAGTAACATTGCCCAGTCTGTGATCAATCAACAGAGTCTCATTATGTCCCTACAGGATCAACTACAGAGCAGTGTAAATAACGTCTTGCCCCCATTATCTGATTCTACCCAGAATACCGTACCTATACCTACCATCTTCCGGGCTGTACAACAGTATGGGATAGCTTGCCCTGAAAGGAAACCTGGAGTATCTAAAATAGACTCCCCTATCATCAGTACCAGGGGCTTAAACCAAAGGTGTCTTTATTAACAGATACAATTATACTGGATTCCATATTTTTAGAATCAGAAGATCTTCTAGAGTCTAATCACACCGTCACCGATTCACAGGACATTGTGGGCACCCAGAGTGTGCCCTTAGGAGGGGGCATATGTAAGGATCAACGCCGTCGGCGTAATAAAAAGCCTAAAACCAGTGCTGGCTCATAGTAGTGGGACTTTCATATAGCAGTACCACTACTCACCTCTGCCTGTGCATCGCTCAGGTGTTGCCTAGATCACCTACTATTCCTGCATAAAACCAGGCCACACCTGAAGCCCAACGCTTCCACATTGTCTTGGAAATATCCAAGCTGCAAGGAGCTACCTGTTGGGCCTCCTAGGACCCATACTCTGCTGGATCCTATTTTCTCAAGGCTATCTGTTATCTCTCCTGGACTTATTATTTGTAAACCTCCTGGATCTCCTACTTACTACAGACCTCTGGACTTGTTATCCTCCTGGACCTCCCAAGTTTTCTTTGCCTGGATTATAAGGACTTGCCCATATCTCCAAGGACTCGGATATATATACATATATATAACCTAAGTACACCTTGTTGTATTGTATCTTTGTTTTGATCTGTAGTTTCCTTTTAACCTGTATATTCTGCTCTAGCCCTGTAACCTGTATTCTGCTCTAGCCCTGTAACCTGTATTCTGCTCTAGCCCTGTAACCTGTATTCTGCTCTAGCCCTGTAACCTGTATTCTGCTCTCGCCATGTAACCTGTATTCTGCTCTCGCCCTGTAACCTGTATTCTGCTCTCGCCCTGTAACCTGTATTCTGCTCTAGCCCTGTAACCTGTATTCTGCTCTAGCCCTGTAACCTGTATTCTGCTCTAGCCCTGTAACCTGTATTCTGCTCTAGCCCTGTAACCTGTATTCTGCTCTAGCCCTGTAACCTGTATTCTGCTCTAGCCCTGTAACCTGTATTCTGCTCTAGCCCTGTAACCTGTATTCTGCTCTAGCCCTGTAACCTGTATTCTGCTCTCGCCCTGTAACCTGTATTCTGCTCTCGCCTGTAACCTGTATTCTGCTCTAGCCCTGTAACCTGTATTCTGCTCTCGCCCTGTAACCTGTATTCTGCTCTAGTTCTCTCCTCCTTTCCTCCTTATTCATATATAGATTTCTGCTTTAGTTCTCTCTAGACCTGTAACCTGTGTATACATATATACACTTCTTCCCTATTCCTTAGCTTTTCCCCTCCTATTCAGTATTCTCCATCTATTGCATACCTCTTCTATATCTGTTATTGCCTTTGCTTTATTGTGTCTTTGCAATAAATCATCATATACATATATATATATCTGCTTTTGCAAGACTTCTTCATTGCACATTGGCTCGTACCTACCACCCTGGAACCAGCACCTTACAATAACGAAGATGATGGCGTGGTCAATGGTACAATCCGAGTCGAAGGGTTGTAGAAGGTGGCATAGTCGGTGGCAAAATCCGGGCCGAAGGGTTGAAGAAGGCAGCGTAGTCGGTGGCACAATCCGGGTCGAAGGGTTGAAGAAGGCAGCGTAGTCGGTGGCACAGTCCGGGTCGAAGGGTTGAAGAAGGCAGCGTAGTCGGTGGCACAATCCGGGTCGAAGGGTTGAAAAAGGCAGCGTAGTCGGTGGCACAATCCGGGTCGAAGGGTTGAAGATAACGTGGTCAAAGGATACGAGGAGCACTAGGAAACTGAGGCGGAAGGCACAGTAGAACCTGGTTAATGTGCTGGGAAGGAAGGCGGAATTAAATAGGGTTCATGGGATCATGGAAATACCTTTCACCTGGGTATTGTAGGTGGAGTTGAGGTACCTGGAATTTTGGTAGGTCAATGAGAGGCATTCGAGGATCTCCAGAGCAGGTGTCATGCAGTACCCCTAATCGGCCAGCCGAGGGCACCAGAGTACCCGGTTTTATACTACTTAGGAGAGTTTGTTCTCGCGCGTGCGCACTTTCCTCTTCAGGACTCCGATTCAGTCGGCAGCGTGGGGCGTCTCCTGGCTCTCCCTCTCCATCCTGCGGACCAGGAACTTAGAGCGACATGCCACGAGGGCTCTCGGGTGAGTAGAGCACCGCTCCCAACATGGCGGTCTGGACCGGGAGTGGGCCGTGGAGCGGGGCATAACAGATACAGAGTCTGCTGGGAGCCTTTATGCAGGATGCTTCAGCACTGGACACAATACCACAAATCTCAGCCACCATCATCTTCCAGCTTCCTCTCTCTTGCTTCCTCTCTTGCAGCCCTGCCTCCACACACAAAACCATAGAGCCACACAGTCTTGAATCTCAGAGCAAACAGAAGGTCGTCATCTGGTGGTTACTACATAGAAAAATGGGGATAGAGATCTAGAAGGAACAGGAATGGTACATAGTATAATACTGTAAAAACAGTTACAGTCACACGAAGCCTCTGTTAAAATCTCACTCACAAGATGTGATGGTATCAATGCATATAACGTTATCTTTGATTAGCCCGGAATGCTATCCTGCGATCTCACCAGATTCCGTGTGACTCCACTGCTTCTTAGATGGATGCCAGGGCTGCACTCAGCAAGGAAATTCCACTTGGGAAAAAATTCACAGAGAAGGTTCAGCCAGACAGCAGAGATAAGGTGCAAAAAAGGATTTATTGGACCAGTTTAAAAAATCTGACGCGTTTCATCAGCCATAGAGGCTAACTTCATCAGGGATAAGATACACAACACTCCCCCCTTCTTTTATAGTCCCCCCCCTGTGTCCCAGACATCTCTTCTCTCTTCAATTTTCATATTATTCCGCCGATATCGCTACTTCCGGTTCCGGTTTGGGCGCTTGTGGCGACTTCCGGTGACCTTCTGCAGGCACACCTCTGTTCAAACGACCTTCTTCCTGGTAGCCTCCATCTTGGTGCAGGCTTAGTCCTGTTCCACTTCCTGTGGTCATTACTTCCGATTTTCTTATACTTCTAAATTCCGCTTATATTGCGGTTAGAGTGTGATGGCATGGGGCAAGGGGGGGGGGACAGAAAGAGGGGGTATTTAATACAGATAAAATAACTTTATTTATAAAAACACGATAAAAAAGATACAAACAACTAGCAGTGATCAAAATAAATTAATAGAAAGGAGTAAGAAGGAATTAATAAAAGGGAGTTAATCCCAAATCCAATCTAACAGATGGGGAGGATTAAGATGTGAATAAACCAACGATGATTAAATAGTCAGTTAATAACATCTATTTCTTTATTAAGACCCCCATCTAACCAGGTGCCCATTTTATAAATCCAGCGACTTTCTTTTTTAGCTAGGGCTCTAACAAAATCCCCCCCCCTCCAATTAGGTCTCACTAATTCGATGCCACACCATTTAAAATTAGAGAATGTAAATAAAGGGCAATTGTTACAGTGATCTGCGACACTGTGTTCTTTTTTATGTCTAATACTATTAAAATGCTCCAATATCCTAATTTTTAATTCTCTAATGGTCCTACCGATATACTGTAACCCACAGCCACATTCGAGAAGATAAATAACTCCTTTGCTTCTACAATTAATAAATTGTTTAATGTCAAACATTTCTTTGGATACCGTACTAGTGAAGCTTTTACATTTCCTACCTAAATGCATACATGCTTTACATCTTCCGCATTTGAAAAAACCTGTTTCTTTTTTTATGAACATCTTATCATTCTGTTCTTTTTTCTTTTCAGGCAACAGAGTCGGGGCTAGAATGTTTTTTAAATTTGAGGCCTTCTTAAAAATGACAAGTGGTCTCTCCGGTAGAATATCCTTTAATAATTTATCGGCTTGGAGAATGTGCCAGTGTCTATTTAAAGTATTCCTTATTTTATTGGCATGAGGATTGAATTTAGTGATAAAGGACAATTTGAACTTCTCACTGTTTTTCTCTCTAACTTTTTCTTTTATAAAGTCTTGTCTGTCTTTACTTAAAATGACATCTTTCTCTTTATCAAATTTTGTCCTGTCATAGCCCTTCTTTGTATATTTTTCCTTTAGGAATTCACTCTGATTTTGAAAAACTTCCACCTCGGAGCAGTTTCTACGTAATCTGGTTAATTGGCCCTTCGGAATATTCGTGAGCCATTTCTTAGCATGTGAACTGTTCATACTAATCGCCGTATTGGAATCTGTTCTCTTAAAAAAGTTTTAGTTTCGATCTTGTTTTCCTTGATATAAATGGTTAGGTCAAGGAAATCTATAGCACTGTCACTAATATTAGATGTAAATTTTAAATTGTACGGGTTATTGTCCAGAGAGGATATAAACTCGATCAGGGATTGTTGTCCTCCCTTCCAGATAATAATTATGTCATCTATGAACCGTCTCCATAGGACGAGGCTCGCCCCCATTCCAGCCTTAGGCCAAATCTCGTCGCATTCCCAACAATGCATATAAAGATTGGCATAGCTGGGGGCGAACCTCGTTCCCATGGCGGTTCCACAGATATGGAGGTAAAATTTGTTTTCAAACCAAAAGAAATTGTGTTCCAAAATGAACAAAATCGATTTTAACAAAAACTCTATTTGGTCTATCGATAACAAACCATCCTCATCTAGGGCTCTTTTAATCGCCTCTACCCCCTTTTGATGTGGTATAGATGTATATAAGGATGTAACATCAATAGTAGCAAACATCATACCTGCTTCCCAGTTAATCCTCTCTAGATCTCTCAAAATAATATGGCTGGTGTCTTTTATGGCAAAATATAGGCAGACAGAAGCATAAGGCAGACAGCAGTTGAATCAAAATAAAAACATTTATTTGTTTAAAATAGACAAATCATATCTACCAGGACGCGTTTCGCCATCAATGGCTTCCTCAGCTGGAGATTACATGTCTGTTCTTGCTGCTGCCTTTATATATAATCCATAATTTGTCAAACAATTAAAAGTAGCCATGATTTACATCAGGTGTAATTATGTGGCGCCCGCCATTTTGCGCACGCTCAGAAGCTCTGCGTGTCACCCTGGAACGCGGAACCAGAATTCTACTTTGAGAAAATATATTTTCATTGCGCCCGCCATTTTGCGCATGCGCAATCGCCCCGCGTTCCATCCTGGAACGCGGAACTACTCAAAGTAGTTCCTGGAACTTTCTCAAATCCTGGAACTTTCTCAAAGTAGAATTCTGGTTCCGCGTTCCAGGGAGCTTCTGAGCGTGCACAAAATGGCGGGCGCCACATAATTACACCTGATGTAAATCATGGCTACTTTTAATTGCTTGACAAATTATAGATTACATGTCTGTTCTTGCTGCTGCCTTTATATATAATCTCCAGCTGAGGAAGCCATTGATGGCGAAACGCGTCCTGGTAGATATGATTTGTCTATTTTAAACAAATAAATGTTTTTATTTTGATTCAACTGCTGTCTGCCTTATGATCCTGCAAAGAAGGTTTGGGGAACACCTGTATGATTTGCTGCGCGTATTGTGATGGAGCCAATAGAGGCTCAATCGTTTTATTTTCTCTTTTGGCAACCCTGGAGAAGTGGATTGAAGGGTCTATGGGCACCTGATATAAGTCCCTGTCTGTTATATTCCTGAGAGCTGGTTATAGGTTCCCCAGAATGTGAGTTAAATACGAATATAAGTTACTCTCATCGGGTGCTGTTGTACTGCGCAATTTTGGTCCTCTCTGTGTTTTCTCCTGCAGTGTACACCACATCATCTGCATTTTTAAGAAGATTTACTCCTGAAGATAAGGACTACTGTTTATGGACATATGGTGTGTCTACCCCACTTTCTTGTGGACCCAGGTCTTTAGGCGCTGTGTTGTATTCCTTTCTGTCTAGTTGTTATTCGGGTATTTAGAGAAACCCCCATACACAACATTCAGCGAGTGGGATAGACACTCACTTCCGGTGGGCGCTTCACCCCCTTTTTTCTCTATGATCATACTTTGTTAACTGAATCCCCATCATTTTACCTCAGTCAGGTTTTTTGAATTTTTGAAATGTGTTTTTTTTGTTGCAGAAAATGGTGGATGAAGGTGGTCATTAGTAGTATAGGACTGTATATAACGTCAAACTCATTTTGACAGGTTCCCCGCCCAGCCACACCCAGACCATGCCCATTCCCCCACCCACTCTCCACCCAGACCCCGCCCTAACCCTGTCCAGACTCTGCCCACTCCCCCACCCAGACCACACCCAACACACCCATTTATCCACCTAGAAACGCCCCTTACCCTGCCCAGACTCCTCCCACGACCAGCTCCAAACCCTGCCCAAATGTCAAACCCCTTACTCCACCCAGCACCCTCCTAATCCCACCCCCGTAGGATGCACATGCTCAGTCAATGCCGGACATGCCCGAGCATGTCCTAAATCGTGTTCCTGGAACCTGTTTCTATTCCTATAGATGTGTTAGGATTTAGCCTTAGTATGATAGGGCAGCGAAGATTCCTTTGTGGTTGGCGCAGGGGTTTATAATCCACCCCCTGACAAAGAAATACACAAAGCCGCACAAATAAAAGCTTGAAAGGTTTATTTAAACACCGCAAGAAAATACAATCATGAAGATGTACGTTGACAGCGATAAAAACGTAATACTTCAGAAAACGTATTATACGCCGAGGATACCGGCGTCTTACGCAGGGGCAGAAGCTGTTCTTAGAGAGGTCAGACATTACCCTCTGAAAAGAAGAGACGTGAAGGAATGGCTCGAGTGCCAAGATACCTATACGTTGTATAAACCCATTAGACATAAGTTTCAGAGAAACATGGTTTGCATTACTAACATCGACGTGCAGTGGCAAGCAGACCTTATAGCTCTATCTGATTTAGCGAAAGAAAATTACGGCTTCAAATATGTCTTAGCGGTCGTCGATATACTGTCTAAATACGCCTGGGCAATCGCCATAAAGGCTAAAACTGTTGGCTAAAACAGTATCGCTGTTGCAAAAGCTTTTGAAACAATTTTACAGGAGGGCCGTGTACCTAAAAAGATACAGACGGATTGTGGTAAAGAGTTCTTGAACGGCACCATTAAAAAGTGTTTAAAAAATACAGTGTATATCACTTTGTAACCAACAACAACGTAAAAGCGTCCGTTGTTGAACGCTTTAATAGAACCCTCAAGTCTAAAATGTGGCGATACTTTCACCACCGTAGTACCTTCAGGTACATAGATGTTTTACAGGATATGGTCCATAGCTACAATCACACTTATCACAGAACTATACGTTGTAAACCTGTAGATGTGACAGTTAAAAATTCTCTGAAGGTGTGGAAGACTGTTTACGGCGCTTACACAAATACTAAAGAAATCAAACCAAAATTAAACATCTGTGATAACGTCAGAATATCAAAATATAAAAATACTTTTAGGAAAGGTTACGAGCAGTCATACACCGACGAGATATTTATAGTCGTTGATATAAACACAAAAGGTAGGAAGCCGCTCTATAAATTGAAAGACTACGCGGGTGAGCCCAATGAAGAATCGTTCTACGAGGAAGAAGTACAGAAAGTGCCGCAAGACTATTGGCGTCGCTACAGGACCGAGAAAATTTAAGAAAAAAGACAGAGAAAGGGAAAAAATATTACTACGTTAAATGGTTAGGGTACCCCCAAAAGTTTAACAGTTGGATCAGTGAAAAAGACTTAACGGACATTTGACTTATGGAGGATTCACCGTTCTACATTACTCTGCCCAGTAACGCGTCCTTTCACACCTTCCTGCAAAACTAAATATCAAATTATACAACAAAGTTAGCAAAACCGATTGATCTCAAGGGTGAATGGGAAGTTGCTTTGACTGAAATACAATATCCCCACACATGGAATACGTTTGAAATGACAGAGGGTAAATTCTTCGTGGGTAGAGTCGAGGTTCCCGTTAAAACGTTGTACGTCAAAGCGGGTTTTTATAGCAGCGTCGATGAATTGATTGATGCGATCAACGTTAAAATTGAGGGTATGAGACACCCGCCGATTGAACTAAAACTATCGTACGATCCTTTTGAGAGAATTGTAAAGGTATCAAAAAGCACAACGCATACCTTTTCACCGGGTGATAAAATCGCAAAAATCCTGGGGCTCGACAGCAACGATACGTCCGGAAGTAATGCCGCAAAGTTCTGCGCCAACATCCAAGCCGGTTTTTATAATCTTTTTGTTTATACGGATATTATAGAACATCAACGTGTAGGCGATAGTTTTGTACCTTTACTGAGGTCTGTGGAAATCACAGGTAACAACAATGAAATGGTTACACAGCGTTATGTTAAACCCGATTACATACTCGTCAGTAAAAAACATTTTGACCATATTACTATAGAGATAAAGGAATATGGATTACCGAATGCAACATCCTTTTTCATGTATTATTGACCGGCCTTTCCAACTCAGGGAAAAGTTATTTCGTTAAACAGCTTTTACTAAACGCCGGTACGTTGTTGTCGCACAACCCCGATAACGTAGTTTGGTTTTACGCGTGCTGGCAAAAACTGTACGATGATTTGATGTATTCACTCCGCAGATTAAATTCATAGAGGGCCTCCCCTCATCATTTAATGACGATAACCTTTTTCCACCGGATAAGGTAAATTTAACGTTCATTGACGACCTTATGGAATACGCATGTGAGAATTCAGAGATTGAAAAGGTCTTTACGAAATACGTACACCATAGAAATCTCAGCGTAATGTATCTTGTACAAAATGTTTTTTGTCAGGGTAAAAAAAGTAGAACCATCAATTTAAACACAAAATACATGGTACTGTTTAAAAACCCCCGCGATAAATTACAAGTTACAACTTTTGCGAGGCAAATGTACCCGGGTAGAACGTGTTTCTTTTTAGAAGCTTTCGAAGACGCTACGCACGAGCCTTACGGTTACCTGCTGGTGGATTTAAAAAACACAACTCCCGAAGAGTACCGTTTAAGAACGGGACTCTTTCCACCGGCTCTGCCGGCTGTGAATATCTTTAAGAAATCAACCTTTAAAAAACGTGTCTAGACATGCATCTATTCATTCCTAGCGTGTAACAGTAACTGTAAACATGTCACAGAGACTACGCCGCAATTGGGAGCTTTTGAAAACTTTGGTGAGAGCTAAACCTCATGAGAGAAAAGTTATTCTCTGTAACGCAAAGAATGATCTATTGCAAACCATATGTGAAATAGCTCTTAATGTGCTCAAAGGCCGAATACCCTTATCAAACCATCCGAAAGGCTATCTGAGAAAGTGGAAAAAAATTATAAAGACACTAAGCAATAGAAAAGTGCCCATTACAAACAAGAAGTGACTGGTGCAACAGTCGGGAGGCTTCATCGGCTCCCTTTTAGGCATAGCTATACCGTTATTGACGGGTCTCTTGACTAACAGATAATGGAACACGCTGAAAAAATGTACTTGGTGCCCAAGCATGATTTTGAACGTTTAAGTCAAGCACCGCAGAGCGAATACGACATACGACAGACAGCTACGCATTGCCTAGATGCAGAAATAGCAGACATACTGCAAAGAAATAACATATCTGAGGATGATAAGATTAAGATGTACACAGCCGCTTTGCAAAAGTATTTGGTTTTGTCTAAACAGGGGGCGCGGGAAAAAAAACATCTGACGTTTTTACTCCCCGAAGGGAACAAACCTGTAAGTCAACCTGTTAATAACGCACCTGTGAATAATGTAACGCACGAAATTCTTGAACATGTAAATGAACGTTTTAAAAAGAACGCCAATTTACTCCGTAAAATGGTTCAGCCTAATCATATTGCAACTTGGAATGAAAAAGGTGAATTTGTTTACAAAACACAAATTATACACGGCTCTAACTAGGGATTCACCGATACCACTTTTTTAAGACCGAGTACGAGTACTGATACTTTTGTTCAAGTACTCACCAATACCGAGTACCGATACTTTTATCTTATGTCATGTGACCGCTTTCCAATAAGAACAGACCTCATATAAAGCCCCCAGGTCTCATGGATTTGCCCCCCAGCTCATGGATATGCCCCAGCTCATGGATAATGCCCCTCAGCTCATGGATTTGCCCCCAGCTCATGGATATGCCCCCAGCTCATGGATATTGCCCCAGCTCATGGATATTGCCCCAGCTCATGGATAATGCCCCCAGCTCATGGATAATGCCCCCAGCTCATGGATATTGCCCCAGCTCATGGATATTGCCCCAGCTCATGGATAATGCCCCCAGCTCATGGATATTGCCCCAGCTCATGGATAATGCCCCTCAGCTCATAGATACTGTCCCCAGCTCATGGATACTGCCCCCCAGCTCATGGATAATGCCCCCAGCTCATGGAAATGCCCCAGCTCATGGAAATGCCCCCAGCTCATGGATATGCCCCCCAGCTCATGGATATGCCCCAGCTCATGGAAATGCCCCAGCACATGGAAATGCCCCCCAGCTCATGGAAATGCCCCAGCACATGGAAATGCCCCAGCTCATGGAAATGCCCCAGCACATGGAAATGCCCCAGCTCATGGATATGCCCCCCAGCTCATGGATATGCCCCAGCTCATGGATATGCCCCCCAGCTCATGGATATGCCCCCAGCTCATGGCTATGCCCCCAGCTCATGGATATGCCCCCAGCTCATGGAAATTCCCCAGCACATGGAAGTGCCCCAGCTCATGGAAATGCCCCCCAGCTCATGGATACTGCCCCCCAGCTCATGGATATGCCCCCCAGCTCATGGAAATGCCCCAGCACATGCAAAATGCCCCCCAGCACATGGAAATGCCCCCCAGCTCATGGATATGCCCCCAGCTCATGGAAATGCCCCAGCTCATGGAAATGCCCCAGCACATGGAAATGCCCCAGCACATGGAAATCCCTCAGCTCATGGATATGCCCCCAGCTCATGGAAATGCCCCCAGCTCATGGATATGCCCCCCAGCTCATGGAAATGCCCCAGCTCATGGAAATGCGCCGCAGCTCATGGAAATGCCCCCCAGCTCATGGATTTGGCCCCAGCTCATGGATTTGCCCCCAGCTCATGGATAATGCCCCCCCAGCTCACCTGGAGCTCTCCGCTCATACTTACCTTCCTTTAGCGACGCCCGGAAAGTCTTCGCGCACGCGCGCTCCTTGGAAGGTCCCCAGCCGCGACCACGTGGAACCATGTGATCGCGGCTGGGGTCCTTCCAACGAGCGCACGCGGGGAAACTTTCCCGGCGTCGCTAAAGGAAGGTAAGTATGAGCGGAGAGCAGCTGCAGGGCTCTATCGGCATTCGGACAGGCCCTGCTGCTGCTCATTTTGTTTATACTTACCTTTCTTTAGCGACGCCGGGAAAGTTTCTGCGCGTGCGCTCGTTGGAAGGACCCCAGCCGCGATCACATGATCCCACGTGATCGCGGCTGGGGACCTTCCAAGGAGCGCGCAAAGACTTTCCCAGCGTCGCAAGGAAGGTAAGTATAAACAAAGTGGGGTGAGCAGCTGCAGGGCCTGACCGAAATGCCGATAGAGCATTCGGACAGCCGCCCCAGCCCCTCGGATGCCGGCAAGCCGGCTCAATGCCGGCTTCCGGTATCGGAAAAAAATATCGGGGGTACTGCAGGAGTACCCGGAGTACTCCTGCAGTACTCGGTATCGGCACCGATATCGATACTAGTATCGGTATCGGTGCAACCCTAGCTCTAACATACTAGATCTGGTACGATGTGTGACGCAAAATAACGCCGCGTCACAACGTAAAGCCCCTTCGGGCTGGGATCATTTTCTACAGGCTATGGCTGAATTAAATGTTCCATCGACGGTGGTCTGTAATACTACAAACAGAGATCACCTGGAACGCTTAAAAAAACTGGAGGCTGCTAACACAGGTACGCCACCCGATACATCTTTCCAAACCAAAACTTTACCCGTTACTGACTACTACACCCCGCGTGGATCTTTACTACCCAGAAAAAGAACAAAAAACGTATTACACACGAGCAACTGGCTGTCTTTGTAAATAAAAAAATATAATGTTGTTTTTTATCGCTGTCGACGTACGTCTTCATGATTGTATTTTCTTGCGGTGTTTAAATAAACCTTTCAATTGAGTTTTAACCCCTTAACGCAGCAGGACGTACAATTACGCCCTGCATTAGGCGGACTTTGAAGCCGCAGGACGTAATTGTATGTCCGCGGCGTTTTCAGCCCCCCCGGGAGATACTCACCTCCAGAGTCCCACGGAGTCAGATCGGCAGGGTTTCCTCCTCCGGCGCACTGACGTCATCAGTGGGGGGGGTTCTTTGGATCCCTCTATCTCCCCATCGCCGGGGACCAGGCGGCTGTGGCCAGCATCGCTGGAAGGGTCACAGCCTGACCTTTCCAGCGATGTATGGGGGGTTAACCCCTTAGTTGCCAGGTCGCGACCGGGCACTAATTTGTGCCCGATCGCGGCCTATTTCCGGTGGGGGCCGACATCTTGGATGGCAGCCCCCACCTCTGGGTCACCCCCCCCCGCTCACGCTCAACTGACTCATCGCGCCATGCGCGATGATGTCAGTTAACTGGGGAACCCCCTAGCTGCAAAGGGATTTCCTATGGAAATACCATAGAGGAGATATGGGATCTAGGGGGTCATGTATGATATTGCTGGAAAGGCCAGAGCATGGCCTTTCCAATGATATCAAACATGACCATGTTATAAGTAAAATTAAAGTTTAAAAAAAATAAAAATAATAAAAAATAATAAGTTAAATGATAAAAAATAAATACATTTTTTTTTTTAAATGCAGCACTATTGTTCACATTTCAATTATAATGATTTTTTTTTGGGGGTTGTTTAGCTAAAATCACGCAATTTCTCCCCAAAAAAAAAATGGGTTCCCCGTTCTAATTTTTTTAACAAATCTACCCCATAGCATAAGACCGCAGAGCCTCGGATAATAAAATTTAAAAAAAAACACTTTACACACTGTGGAAGATTGAAATTTTATTGAAAATTCACATTTATTTACTTTTTTTTACATTTTTTGTTATAGCATTTTGGCAGGGCATGACATATACATATAATAATGATATATTATTAATCTGCCGATTCTGCCGGAAAGAACGATATATAATTTGTCTGGGTGGTATAATAATATGTGACTTAAAAACGGTCAAAATGAGCTCCGCAAACTTCTACTTCCGAAACAGCGCCGAAGTTGTAAAATTACTCCCGTCCTTAAGGGGTTTATGTGGATAAGTGCAAGATAATGCACCTGGGACGTAAAAACCCAAGGGCTGAATATAGAATATTTGATACAGTCCTAACCTCAACATCTGAGGGTTGGGATTTAGGGGTTATTATTTCAGAGGATCTAAGGGTAAGTAGTCAATGTAATAGAGCAGCAGGAAATGCTGGCAGAATGCTTGGTTGTGTAGGGAGAGGTATTAGCAGTAGGAAAGGGAAGTGCTCATGTCACTGTACAGAGCACTGGTGAGACCTCACTTGGAGTACTGTGTGCAGTACTGGAGACCGTATCTCCAGAAGGATATAGACATCTTAGAGAGAGTTCAGAGAAGGGCTACTAAAATGGTGTACGGCTTGAAGGAGAAAAGTTACCAGGAAAGGCTTAATGATCTTAACATGTACAGCTTGGAAAAAAGATGAGACAGAGGAGATATGATAGAAACATTTAAATACGTAAAGGGAATCCACAAGGTAGAGGAAGGGAGTATATTTAAAAGGAAACAAAGTAGCAAAACAAGAGGACATAGTCTTAGATTAGAGGGGCAAAGGTTTAAAAGTAACATCAGGAAGCATTATTTTACTGAGAGGGTGGTGGATACTAGGGACGTGCGGTCATGGGTGGCAGGTGAGGCAGAGCCTCACCTGCCATTAAGGGCTGCAGCACAGCTACACAAATAATAAATTGATAAATCAAAGTTAAACTCACCTGCTCTGCGTTTCCCCGTTGGCTCCGTCCATCTTCACATCCTTTAGGTTTTTTTGCAGCAGCAGCCTGAGCCTACGCGATTTGCGTAGCAGGACGCTGTGCAAATCGCGTAGGCTGCCAAGACGTGTGCAGTGCGGCACGTCTGTTCAATGAACAGATGTCCGAGCACTGCCCACTTCCTGAACATTGCTCTCCCAGTGCCTCTGAGGCCCTGGGAGAGCAATGGAATAGCTTGGACGAATAGGAAAGCGCTATTGGTCCAAGCCATTCAAAAAATGCCTGCCTGTGAGGCATGCCTCCAATGCATTGATTGGTACAGGACAGTCATGTGACTGTCTTGCGCCAATCGGTGGGCGTGGGGCTGTGCTCAGGGTGTGGCCTCAGTGTCACACTAGGCTGCCTGGAGGAAAACACAGACATTGTGGGGATTCCTGTTAGCTGCCAGATCGTGGCGATACTGAAAGCTGCCAGATCGTGGTAAGCACTGAGCAGCCACATACATCCTAATACAGGACTCCAAACCCAAACCATCCTAATACAGAACCACCAGTCTAAAGCATCCTAATACAGAACAACCTGCCCAAAGCATCCTAATACAGAACCACCAGCCAAAGCATCCTAATACAGAACCATCAGCCCAAAGCATCTTAATACAGAATCCCAAGCACAAAGCATCGTAATACAGAGCCACTGACCTAGCATTCTAATACAGAACCCCCAGCCCAAAGCATCCTAATACAGAACCACTAGCCCAAAGCATCCTAATACAGAACCACAAGCCCAAAGCATCCAAATACAGAACCATCAGCCCAAAGCATCTTATTACAGAATCCCAAGCCCAAAGCATTGTAATATAGTAGCAGCGCCCTGACCTCTGATACAATGCTCCTGGGGAGCACTGAACCTATGTAACTTGTGTATATCTGGCTTTGATACTAGCCAGTGCCTCACCAGCCACTGACCTCACCGCACGTCACTGGTGGATACATGGAACAGCCTTCCAGTAGAAGAGGTAGAGGCCAAAACAGTAATTCAATTTAAGCAGGCATGGGATAGGCATAAGGCTATCCTAAACAAAAGATAAATCCAGGTAAAGTATCCATGTAATTGGGCAGACTAGATGGGCCGAAAGGTTCTTATCTGCCGACATTTTTCTATGTTTCTATGTTTCTTTCAAGCTTTGATTTGTGCGGCTTTGTGTATTTCTTTGTCAGGGGGTGGATTATAAACCCTTGCGCCGACCACGAAGGAATCTTCGCTGCCCTATCATATTAAGGCTAAATCCTAAGACACATCTATAAGATTAGAAACAGGTTCCAGGAACACGATTTAGGACATGCTCGGACATGTCCGGCGTTGACTGAGCATGCGCATCCTACGTGGGTGGGATTAGGAGGGCACTGGGTGGAGTAAGGGGTTTGAAATTTGGGCGGGGTTTGGAGCTGGTCATGGGAGGAGTCTGGGCGGGGTAAGGGGCCTTTCTAAGTGGAGAAATGGTCGTGTTGGGGCGTGGTCTGGCGGGGAGTGGGCGGAGTCTGGGTGGTTAGGGTGTGGTCTGGGCAGAGAGTGGGCGGTGGAATGGGTGTGGTCTGGGTGGGGCACCTGTCAAAATGAGTTTGACGTTATATACAGTCCTATACTACTGTCATTGATATGGAGTGCTCTTTTTTGGTGTTTTTATATATATATATTGATGTGTGTCTGTAGTATTTCTGCATATAGGGGCTTTTACCTGAACCAGGGCCTTACCACAGCGCCAGCCTGGTGCCAGCGTGACATGTGGTTAGCGAGACCCTGGATGAGCCACCTGATGTCCCTATTCTGGACTCACCACCTCCACCACTGACAGATGTGGAGCCAGGAAGGAACCAGCTCACAGACCCCGACAGCACATCCCAGAGCCATAAAGAGAAGAACGGTGCATGCTCCAGAAGAGCAAATTGTAGAAATTGAGAAGAAGTTGAAAATATTGGCGGAGAGTGGGCAACTTAAGAGGGACAGCAACTATCGCTACCTCATGAGTCTCCTGCTGTTCCTGCAAACCATCCCCAGCAACCGGAGTTTCGTAGGGATATGCTGACATTCCTCATCGAGTGAAAAAAAAAATGCTGCACCCCTTGCCCAACAGCAACAACAGCAAACACTGCAGCCAAGTTCCACTCTGGAACCGATCAATGCACCTCCAGGTCCATCTCTTAGATCAAGGCCACCAGGTGTGTCAGAACCCTTCTTTAGCCCTGAGTTGCGGGATTTTTATGGCTCTTTTTGAGTCTGATTTGATTATATCATTTGTCTGAATAGTTAAAATTGTTATTTGTTAAAGGAACACTCTAGGCTAAAAATCACCCCCTTTTTTTTACATTAAAATATACCTTCCTAGTTATTGTGTATATATATATTTTTTTTACATTGAAGCCTATGGGATTCGCTGGATTGAAACCACTGGACATCAGGGCATTTCGGTGCTGTTTGGTGTCTGTGAATCGATTTAACCATTGCCTCTCTGTGGGGGATTTCACTGGCAACTGCTGTGGAACAGCACCATATTTCACTGGCAATTTGCTAATATTTGGCGAATCGCCATCTTTTTGAATAGCTGTTCTGGCAATCATAGATTGCCATGCATTTAATGTATTAGCGTACTGTTGCTTTAAGTTGTCAGCCATTACTAAGCAATACATATATATTTTTTTAATGTAATACTTACCCTAAAATCCACTTGTTTCCAACGGCGTCTTTTTTTTAATATACTCACCTCCCTCCTCTTCCGCTCCCGTCCTGAAAATCTTGAACTTGGCTAATGGTTTACGTGAGAAGCGCGCATGAACGCCTCTCACGTAAGCCAGCCAATCAGCAGGCTTCCTCTATTTGTTACGTGCAAGAGGATGCGCGCAACACTAATCCTCAGCCGCTGCCGCCAGCTACTGCGGGAGTTGGAGACGTCATCGCGCTGAAAGCGCGATGACGTCTCCTACTCGGCAATTGTCGGCAGAAGTGGGAAATATGAATCCCGCTCTGCTGACAGCTGGGAGGGCGGAGTAAAGTCCTCCGCGTCTCTCAGCTCTTTTAGCCGATCGACTGAGCAGAGGGAGGGGGAAAGACAAGTGCATACTCAGGGCATCATGCCCACCTAAAAAAGCTTAGGTGGTCATGTTGCCTAGAGTATCCCTTTAAGTTGTGTTTTGTTAGATTTCATTTTTTTTACTGTTTCCGAACCAAAAATTGCAATTTTTATATTTTTATATTCATATTTATATTTAATATTATGGATAATGTTGGATTGTGTATTAAATATGTTACGATGCAAAGTTATTATAATAATATAATATTTAAAAAAAGGTGTACATTTAGTAAACCTAATATATGCCTCAACTAGTGTGCCTGTAATTTCTTTTTATTTATGTATAATATACGCATACACACAGATCATGTATTACATACATGTATCAACTTATACATGTATACAATGAACTTCAGTGTATATCAAAATTTAATAAAGTCACTTACCGAAACGTGACGGTTAGTCGTTCCTCGGGTGATCTCTGAAATCAGTGTATTTTGAAATAGTTGGCTGAATAGCATGTAAAATGTATATGAACTTCTCCAGACACATCCAGTAATACTAATAATTGAAAAATTTTACAGGGTCTTTCTGGAGTTCTCCGTGCAAGTGGTGGAACTCGCCTAATCGAAGTCTTGTCGCCAATATTGGGGTCATCCAACACTGTTGTTTTCGCTTCAGCCAACGCACTCTGTCTCCAGTATGGATTGTCTGGCAGCGAATCCAGCTGCTCCATATCCATTTTTGCACAGAAACAAAGGACTGCAGTGATTCCAAAAGCCGAATGCATTATGCAATAGACTCAGAAAAAAGAAAACAAGAAAAAAAAAAAATTGGGGTCCATACGGGGTTATTCAGAGAGAGGTGAAAACCAGGAGAATGACTGGAGAAGTGAAAATTCTAGGCCATTTATCTCACTTTCCAAATCGTCTATTTTGATTTAGAATTTTCACTACTCCAGCCATTCTCCTAGTTTTCACCTCTCTCTGAATAACTCTGATAGTCGCTGATCGCTAGTCTGATGCGGTGGATGACCCTCGTCAGACCAAGTCGTGCGACTGATATCGTTCCTAGTCTGACGACTATGGGCCCTATTCCAATCTTTGCACAAGCGTCAGCGCCTGTGCAAAAACGCATTAACGCGAGGCAAAACCCTTTGCGCAAAACATCGTATTACATTGTTAGCGCAACAAACGCGCGCACTCGTCTAACACAGGTGAACCTGCGCAAACCCTTTGCGAGCGTACTGTACTACGCGCGTCCTATACTAAACATTGTGAGTGCAAATGCGTTTGTGCGCTGTTACGCGGATGGTATTACAATCTATGCGCAGCTTTTAACGCACAGCGTTTGCACACATAATTTTAACCCTTTCGCCGCTGAGGCTTTTCACACCTCTGTGCTGAGGTCATTTTTACCGGTTTTGCTCATCATGTTTAAACGTGTTTTGAAGCCTTATTTTAGTATATGACCCAGACATATTATATATCGTTCTTTCCGTCAGACTCGGCAGATTCATAATATGTCATTATTCTATGTATATGTTATGTCCTGTCTGTATATTAGAACAAAAAATGCAATAAAATATGTATTTTCAATAATTTACAGCGTGTAAAGTGTTTTTTTTCACATTTTAACATGTGAGCAATTGCGGTTATATTTTGTATGGGGTGCGCTTGTTAAAAAAATTAGAGATGGGGTCTCGTTACATTTTTTTTTGGGGAAAATTACACGATTTTTAACAAACGCACCGCATACAAAAATCGTTAGTGCAGCATCATTGTTCACATTATAATTGAAATGGGAACAATATTGCTGCATTAACGAACCAAAAAAAAGAAAAAAAAAATGTTTATTTTTTTTTTATAATTTTTTTTTTAAATATATTTTTATTTTTAATTTAAATTTTAATTTTTAAAAAAAAACTTTTTCACAGTAGTGTTTGGTATCGTTGGAACGGCCATGCTCTGGCCGATCCAACCATACCAAACTTTAACTCCTAGCTGCCACGGATCGGGAGATAGGGAGTTCATTGGAACTCCCTATCTCCACCGTTGGTGGCAGTTAGGGGTTAACTCTAGGACTGGCGTCATCGTGCTATGCCCGATGACGCCAGTCCTCAGGGGAAGTTCCCGGAGGCTTGGCCGACATCCAAGATGTCGGCCAGCTCCGGGAAAGGATCACAAACCGGCGCTTTTCAGCGCCGATTCGCGATCCAGCTCCCCAGGGGTTAATGCCAGGCACCATTTGGAAGGGCAGGCTGTGCCCTTCCAAATGGTGCCTGGGTTAACCCCCGCAACGCCGCCGATCGGGAGGGAGAGAGGTCCGAAGGACCTCCCCCCTCCCTTTCAGGCGCCTCCTCCACACATGCGGGGGGCGCCTGAATTAGGTGTCATCGCGCTGCCGCGATGACACCTAATTTCATCGGCGGCGGTTCCGGATGCTGGGCTGACATCGAGGATGTCAGCCCGCACCGGGGGGGCCAGCGATCGGCCGGAACCCGGCCGAACGCTGACCCAAAGGGAGGACGCGCTCAGCGCGTCCTCCGCACAGCGGGAGCCATGTGGAGGACGCGCTGAGCGCGTCCTCCGCATGGAAGTGGTTAACAACTCCTAAAAGCTGGTGTTAATGGCAAATCTGAACGTCCTGGCCAAACCCAAATACACCAGCCCAAAAAAAGTGCAGCAAAGTATAGTTACACATTCTACACATACCCAAACAATAAAATGGAGAAGTTGTGTGTGCATTTATTATTGCTGCAGCATATATACTCAAATTGATTTTGGCAGGAGCAAAAACTTAACGGGAGACAACTGTGGTTCTTAATTCTGATTGGCTGAATCGCGTGAAAAAACAGTCCGCCCACCGATTTCTGCACGCAACATTAATGCGCGCTTGTGTTTTTGCGCGTCCGTTTTCCGTGCGTTATTTTTTTGACGGATGAAAAATGCCCGAGGATTGTAATACCAGTGTTGATATACGCGCGTTAACGTTTAACGCTTCGTGCAAAAATTCACATGCTGCGCGAGCATTTTTGCGTTAAGAATGTAATAGGGCCCTATGTCGGTCGCACGACTACGGATCCAATGGACGTCCAACCTTACTTTACTGCTGTAGTTTAGGTGTTAAATATTGTAGATTAAATAATTAGGTGGAGGATAGCATGTTTAGATAAGATGGCAGGAGGTTATTGTCCTCCAAGGTTACCTGAGACACGAGATGGCAGCTAAATGAGGTATGACAGGGATCTTAAAAGACTTCTAATCCACCCTATGGTGATGTCCATCCCACACAATAAAATAGTTTGAGTTGGTGATCAACCTATTCACTTCATTTTATGGCCAAAGCCACACAGTGAGGAGCAAGTGAAGTAAAGATATGGGGGGGGGGGGAATTTGCTATATGACCATGAAAAATACGGTGATTACAGTCTAACACATGTGTTTCCTCTCACCCTTTACAGGTGACAACAATCCATGTGAGATGTATATATGTGAGTGTGACCGGAAAGCTGCTCTTTGCTTCTCCAAGGCGTCCTATAATGAGGATTACATAGACCTAAACAAGAACAAATATTGTAACTAACAGAAACAAAAATATTAACTGGTATAAGAGTCCATATCTTCCCGTTTATAGATATACACCTCTGCTACATTGATTCTGTGATACCGACTACTGCAAGTCTTATTCATTTCAAAGCATCAATAAATGATCTCCTGCAGCACCATACAATACACCAATACTTGAAGATAATGTAACTCCTTGCTCTCTGACATACATCACAATCTTCACGTTCACACCACGCTGTATTACTTACCAGACAATCTATAACTAGATATGGTTTGATATCCTTACCCGCAAATTCTCTGTTTCATCTATGTTGAGACTCACCGTTCACTTGGATACAATTTTGATATGCTTATACTTTTATAATGTCTACAACTGTTGACAGAGTAAAGAGGCTATCTATAGAGACAAATGGTGCCGGCATCCATCTTGTTTTATGAACAGATAGATAGAATATAAAATACTTACAGGTCTTTACTCAATTATATATCCAACTGAGTATATTTAAGTGCCTTATATAATCAATATATATACACCATATATATTTAGGTAAGATATGTTAGATGTTAATGCTTTGAAACTGTGTTTGGTAGATATTCTTTCAGGGTTATTCAGAGAGCGTGAAACGCAGGAGAATGACTGGAGAATGAAAAATTCTAGGTCAAAATAGCTGATTTGGAAAGTGAGATGAAAGGGAGAATTTTTCTGATTTGGCTATTTTGACCTAGAATTTTTCATTCTCCAGTCATTCTCCTGCTTTTCATGCGCTCTGAATAACCCCGTTTGTCTGTCTTATACTGAAATAGAGTATACTGAAATCAAAGGGAAATTGTTTTTCTTTACTTTGTGTGAGAGTCTAGGCTGCACTTAGCATCTCGCCACGGTCTGCCACATGTCTAAACTTTGCATTGCAGGAAGAGATATGCCTCGTGTCTCCTTAATGGGTTTGGGTCGAAATCCCTACAGCCAGGATCCCTAATGCCAAAATCCCGACACAGACAACTTCCCTACATAGACAACTCCCTGACGGCCAACTTCCCTACATAGACAACTCCCTGACGGCCAACTTCCCTACATAGACAACTCCCTGACGGCCAACTTCCCTACACGGAGAATTCCCTGACGGCCACCTTTCAGACATCCAAAATCCCAGCGGCTAACCCGAACCCTACTCCCTAACCCCCTAAACCTAGCCCTAACCCCCTAGCCCTAGCCCTAACCCCCCTAAACCTAGCCCTAACCCTAACCCCCTAAACCTAGTCCTGATCCTAACCCCCTAAGTCTAGCCCTAACCCTAACCCCCTAAATCTAACCCCCCTAAATCTATCCCTAACCCCCTAAATCTAACCCTAACCCCCTAAACCTAACCCCCCTAAATCTAGCCCTAACCCCCTAAATCTAGCCCTAATCCCCCTATATCTACCCCTAACCCTAACCCCCCTAAACCTAGTCCTAACCCTAACCCCTCTAAACCTGGCCCTATCCCTAAACCCCTAAATCTAGCACTAACCCAAATCCTCCCTAAACCTAACCCTAACCCCATAACCTATCCCTAACCCCCTAAACCTAGCCCTAATCCTAACCCCCCTAAACCTAGCCATAACCCCCCTAAACCTAGGGTTAGGGTGTTAGTATTAGGGTTAGCCGCTGAGATTTTGAATGTCTGGAAGTTGGATGTGTAGGGAAGTTGGGATGTCCGGCAGTTGTCCTGTCTGGAAGTTGGCTGTCGGGATGTTGGCATTAGGGAAGCTGGCTGTAGGGATTTTGTCCGGCACCCCCTCCTTAATGAAGTAGGGAGGCATTGCTTGCACCTGGATGGCGCAGCTCATTAAAAACAATGAGAACATGGCCTTGTAAAATCGAACAAGAGATAGGGTCAAGAATAATAACTTTTAATCAGTATAAATAGAGGTATTGTATATTTACAAAATTTCTCGTTATGTAATACTGCCCTCAAGCGGAAAGTGAGATAATTAGTAAAATTAAAATATATTGCTTCTTTTATTTTACAAGAAAATTTGTCATTGGAGGAATTATTATTATTATTCTTTATTTATAAAGCGCCAGCATATTCCGCAGCGCTTTATTGAGAGAGGCGTGAAAGGGGATGAAAGATACTGCGCAAGCGGGGTGGAAAACAATCGGGGCTGGAGACTCTAAATCAAAGTCTGAGCTGAGTCTCTGATCTGGACACTTTGGGCTCTATTACAATCCTAGGGTTAAAACGCAGGCGCAAGGGAGGAAAAACTGCGCCCGCAGTTTTCCCCCCTTGCGCCCACTTTTTAACGCTGGATTACAATGCAGGTGCAAAAAATGCTGCCTGCATTGTTATCGCCCGTTAAAAGCCTGGATGCTCGCGGCAGCGCTGAGCACAGCCGCCAGCATCCACTCGCTGGAGT
Source organism: Leptobrachium leishanense (assembly GCA_009667805.1). Classification (NCBI taxonomy): domain Eukaryota; kingdom Metazoa; phylum Chordata; class Amphibia; order Anura; family Megophryidae; genus Leptobrachium; species Leptobrachium leishanense. The sequence goes on along the minus strand of CM019072.1, from coordinate 36,601,856 downwards.
CCATAGGACTCCATTGCGTTCCCCCCTGCCGGTCACATGACCAGCCAGATCTCGCCTCGCGAGATCCGGCCGGTCAGCGTAGTGATATGCAGGGAGAGACTGGGGGGATTTTTTCCCCCAGTCTTTCCCTGCTCCCGCCGGCCGGAGGAGGCAAACAGAGCCGCGGTCCTCGCGGCGGGACAGAAGGTGAGTATAGGATGCTTTTTTTATTTTTTTAGCCTGGTGTTAACGGATTCTGCAGAAGCGGAATCCGTTAACACCAAGTCCTGGCTCTGGTTAACTTTTCGCTGACCAGAGCCAGGCGATAATCAGCGCTGGGACTTTGTAATCCAGCACTGATTAACACTTTGTGCTCCCCATGTTAAGCATAGGGAGCACAAAGTACATTAACCTCGCGCAGAGGAGCGCAAGATATGAAACACGAACGGGTTTTTTAACCCGTTTGCGTTTGGATTGTTATATGCGGTAGATACCATAGCAAACGTTAACGCTCACGCAAGTGAGCGTTAACGTTTGCGTGAAGATCGTAATAGGGCCCTTTAACGGGGGACACCCACTCAACTCTCAGGGGGGATGTAACTCCAAAACATTGGAGACCCTCACACTCACTCATGCACTCTCAAGTCTTAATTGACTAATACTGGATACTCATTCAAAGCATTAATTCTCTCTGGTATTTCCAGACGCTCAGAGACAAACTACATATCCCACTATCCATACTCAAACAGTGACAAATCTCCATAGAGATCAAACAGCAACACATTATACACCCGACATCACCGGATTATTATCGCATGCTGGTGGTACTGTTCGGCTGTTAAAGTCAATCATTCGTTGAGGTAAGTATGATGATGATTGATTTTCAGCTGAGAAAGTCAGCAAAGAGCTTATCTGTCTGACCAAACTCGTATTCAAATAACTCTTTGATTATAATAGAATTCTAGATTGAGAATAAGACATTGGTGCTTGCGGCTGCAGAGTAACCAACTGTATGCTGAAATTCTCTTATCCTAATAATTCCAAGCTGAATTGTCTGTTTTCATAATTAAATTTATTTGCGAGTTGGTTGAGGATAATAAACTCTACCGTCCCTTAGATATAAACTCCAACTTTCAAGCGGGATAGATATAAAGATATGGATAAACCAAAACTAATGTGTGGAGATAATGTGAGAAATATGTCTCAAATGTGTGAGCTCTGATCCATGATATAGTGCAAACATATATTCAAATATTTGTTATCTGTTTGAATGATACATATATATATACGTTGCTGTAATAAAAATATCTTTTTTTACTGCATCATTGACTGGAAATTATCTGTGTTTGATATAATTCAATTGATAAGAATATCTAAAGGTTTATACATCTTGGGTTACGTACTAAAAAGAATGTTATTATGTCACATTATGTCACATCTGCAACATAATATCTATTGCTGACAAGGTTGTACCTCACTTCTTCAATCCTTCGATATAACGCTGGTCGAGAGATCATACAGTATATACGACATTTTCAATGATAGAGATGTTGTTTTCAGGCCGCCATCAGGGCATTACGCCCCATGCTGCGGTAAGGGGCCCGGCCTGCTGGGACCCCACCGACAGCAGCAGCACACCCTTCTTATCAGCTCCGGTATCGGACTCTAGGGGCTCTATTACATTCTTTGCACAAAAAAGCTCGCACAGCCAGTTAATTTGTGAGCGAAGCGTTAAACGTTAACACGCATAAATTAACGCTGGTATTACAATCCTCACGTATTTTTTCATCCGTCAAAAAATAACACGCGTAAAAAAGATGCGCAAAAATGCGCGCCCATTAACGTTGCGTGCAGAAATTGGTGCGCGGACTGTTTTTTCACGCGATCAGAATTAAGAACCACAATTGTCTCCCGTTAAGTTTTTGCGCCTGTCAAAATCAATCTGAGTATATATGCTGCAGCAATAATAAAACCACGCACAACTTCTCAATTTTATTGTTTGGGTATGTGTAGAATGTGTAACTATACTTTGCTACATTATTTTTTTTGGGGCTGGTGTATTTGAGTTCAGCCAGGACTTCAGATTTGCCGTTACCATCAGCTTTTCAAAGACGTTAAAGTTATGCGCGCAAACGTTGTCTGTAAAGTTTTGCACATAGATTGTAATACCATCCGCATACCAGCGCACAAACGCATTTGTGCTTACAATGTTAAGCATAGGATGCGCGCAGTACAGTACGCTCGCACAGGGTTTGTGCAGGTCCACCCGCGTCAGACGTTAACACGCATTTTTTGCGCGGATGTTGTAATACGACGTTCATCGCAAAGGGTTTTGCCCCTCGCGTTAATGCGTTTTTGCGCACGTGTTAAAATTTGCGTTAAGAATGTAATAGAGCCCTAGGAGTCCGAATCCGGAGCTGTACTGGCTGTCTGGGCGGCCCTACAGCAACGTGCGAAGCACGCTGCTTTGGCGCCACCCTCTAGTCACGTATGTGACACGTGTGACACACAAATCACACACAGTGACAAGTGCAGAGAGAAGAAGATGTTGAGCGGAGAGGTGAGTCCACCAGCCTCAGGGGCCCAGCCAAACCCCAGCATGGCACAGACCAAACCCCAGGCCCAGACCCCAGGGAACAGTCCCAGGGCCCAGACCCCAAGGCCCAGCCCAGACTCAGGGACCATACTCCAAGGCCCAGACCCCGGGGCCCAGACCCTAAGGCCCAGACCCCAAAGCCCATACCCCAGGGCCCAGGCCAGGCCCAGACCCCAGACCAGACCCCAGGGACCAGGCCCAGACCCAGGGACCAGACCCCTAGGCCCAGACCCCAGGGCCCATACACCAGGGCCTAGGCCAGACCCAGGGCCCAGACCAGACCCCAGGGACCAGACCCAGGGACCAGGCCCAGACCCCAAGGCCAAGACCCGAAGCCCAGACCCAGGGACCAGGCCCAGACCCCAAGGCCAAGACCCGAAGCCCAGACCCAGGGACCAGGCCCAGACCCCAAGGCCCAAACCAGACCCAGGGCCCAGCCCAGACTCCAAGGCCCAGCGACCAGACCCAGGGACAAATTTTTGCACGCGCGCAAAAGCACATTAACGTAAGGGGCAAAACCCTTTGCGTTGACCATCGTATTACGACGTTCTCGCATACGATGCGCGTTAACGTCTAGCGTGAGTGACCCTGCATGAACCCTGCGTGAACGCAAGTTCGTGAGCGCATCCTATACTTAACAGATGCGTTTGTGCGCTGGTATGCGGATGGTATTACAATCGATGCGCAACTTTTTACGAACATCGTTTGCGCGCATAATTTTAACGTCTTTGAAAAGCTGGTGGTAACTGCAAATCTGAACGTTCTGGCCGAAACGAAAAACACCGGCACGATAAAAAAAATTCAGCACAGTATAGTTACTGTGGATGTATCCGCTCTGGGTATGATTGAAGTTAATTGATTATTGATTGAGTATGGTAAGAGTTGCACAATGGCATCCTGAATATGGTTAGCAGATGCTCAAAAGCAGAAGGTGGTATTATTATCATTATTATTATTATTCTTTATTTATATAGCGCCAGCACATTCTGCAGCGCTGTACAATGGGCACAATACCGACAGGGTTACAATACATTGAACAACATTTGACAAACCAGTACAGGAGGAAACGAGGGCCCTATTCCCGGGGGAACTCACAATCTAGAAAGGTTGGGGTGGAAATAGGAGGAGAGAACTGCAAGGTGGGAGTGATGGACTGGTTGCGTCAGTGAGTCGGGTGGTAGGCTTCCCAAAATAGGAAAGTCTTAAGGGACCGATTAAAGGAAGAGAAACTAGGGGAAAGTCTGACCGTATGAGGGAGAACGTTCCAGAGGATGGGGGCTGCACTTGAGAATTCCTGCAGTCTATCATGGGAAGAGGTGATGCGGGGAGAAGCTAGGCGCAGGTCGCTGTTTGACCTTAGGGAGCGGTCCGGGGTGTACTTGGTGATTAGTGAGGACAGGTAGTGGGGAGCTGAGTTAGTGAGAGCTTTGTAGATGAGCCTGGCAGAGGCATTTAGAATGGATTGTAGGGGGGAGAGGCGGGAGAGAGGGAGGCCAACTAGAAGATTATTACAATAGTCGAGTTGGGAGATTACAAGGGCGTGGATGAGTTGCTTTGTGGTGTCAGTGGTAAGAAATGGTCGAATTCTGGAAATATTACGTAGTTGGTATCGGGAGGAGGAGGAAAGACACTGGATGTGGGGGAGGAAGGAAAGAGCAGAGTCGAGTGTAACTCCAAGACAATGAACCAGGCTTGATGGGGAGATAGTGATACCCTCAACCACGATAGAAAAGTCAGGAGGTGGGGAGGTATTAGAAGGAGGAGAGAGGTCATCCAGGAGGAAATGGCAGATAAACAGTCGCTGACTTTGGAAAGGACAAGAGGAGAGAGATCAGGGGTGGAGAGGTAGATCTGAGTGTCATCAGCATAGAGGTGGTAATTGAAGCCAAAGCTGTTTATGATTTTGCCCACGGAGGAGGTGTAGATAGAGAAGAGCAGAGGACCTAGGACAGAGCCTTGAGTTACACCAAAGGACACAGAGCAAAGGACACAGAGAAGGACCTGTTGGATAGATAGGAGTTGCCGTAAGCGAGTGCAGTGTCACAGATGCTAGGGATGGGCTGCCGGTTCGATTCGAACATAAGTTCGAATCAAACATCGGCCGTTCAAAAGTTGGGCGAACTTCAAACTTTTTGCGATGTTCGCGAAAAGTTCGACCGTTAGTGAAACGCTGTTTGCAAAAAAACTACTGAATGAAGATGTCTGGAATTTACACATAACATCCAATGAATGAATGATAATAAAAAGGACTGTTACAGATTAATTAAAAAACGATTTTTAAAAAAAAGGGAACAAATTTTGCTCCTAAAAAAATCTAAAAAAAAGAATATAATAATATACGGTTTATTAAATATTGGATTAAAACAGGAATATTTTTTATCACTGAAGTCTATGGGATTCTCCTGAATAAACCTGCTGAATGAAACCACCAAACAGCAGGGCATTTCGGCAACTTTTCACTGCTGGTTTTTGTTCTCTGAATAGACGAAGCATTACTTCTCTATGGGGATTCACTGCCCTTGAACAGGCACCGAACAGGCACCGTATGTGCAGGCAATTCGCCAACATTTGGCGAACTGCCTGCTCTCTGAATAGCCGAATGACCAGGAAAGGTAACCGTAGCTGAATTTCACTGTTCGGTTACCTTTCGGCCACAATTTGGATCTTTTTAAATAACCCTGTTAGATTCTCGGTGTCGTGCACCACCGACTAAGACATAATTTTCTGCACGTGAATGTGACAGGTGCCTATCATTTCAATATTTGACCGCAGGGTCCAACCCTGCACTCTTCCACAATACCTCAGAGGGGTTACGGTGTGAAGGCACTAGCTGGCACCAAAGGCCCAATATTTGGGTGCACTTACCCGTGTACCGGATGCATACAGGGCAGCCATCAGAAATGAGGGGGCCCCTTACTGAACCTCACGATGGGCCCCCCCGCAAACTTTCTCAACCCATAACAGCTTTTTGCCCCCTTCCAAAACAAAAAAAGAACATAACACAGTTCCACAGCAATAAAACTCACAGTAATGTGTGGTGTGTATGAGCGTACCTGTCATGTCTGGGGCTCAGAGGGGGCCCCAGCACCCGGCGGCGCCATCGACAAGCCGGGTGCCTGGAGTTGTGCTGGCTTCCGGAGTTCGCAGGGCTGATCTGGAGGCGGGGCACAGCTTGGAAAAAAGACGAGACAGAGGAGATATGATAGAAACATTTAAATATGTAAAGGGAATCCACAAGGTAGAGGAAGGGAGTATATTTAAAAGGAAACAAAATAGCAAAACAAGAGGACATAGTCTTAGATTAGAGGGGCAAAGGTTTAAAAGTAACATCAGGAAGCATTATTTTACTGAGCGGGTGGTGGATACATGGAACAGTCTTCCAGTAGAAGTGGTAGAGGCCAAAACAGTAATTGAATTTAAGCAGGCATGGGATAGGCATAAGGCTATCCTAAACAAAAGATAAATCCAGGTAAAGTATCCATGTAATTGGGCAGACTAGATGGGCCGAAAGGTTCTTATCTACCGACATTTTTCTATGTTTCTATGTTTCTATGATGACGTGCGCCTGCCGGGTTTAAATACAGACAGCGCCATCCGGCTCATCGTCCTGTCGTGGAGTTTGCTTCCCTCAGTGCAGAGTATTTCCTGGCGATTCACTACTTGGTTGATTTTTCAGTCTCCGTTGTTACGTGGCTTGTATGAGAACCACCCCCGTGTACCAGTCCTTGGCTATTCCTTGACCACTCTAACTCTGATCGATTTTTGGCTTATAGGATAGATACCCCTCGTGTACCATTTTGGCTATCTCTGACCACTCTAACACTAAGTTGGGCTTGTGTTAGAATGCGTCCTTGTATACCGTCTGGCCTATTTCAGGTATAACCTGTCCTGTGTGTTGATAAAACATTTCCCACTCGTCGTTAGTCAAACAGTTCCCACTCGTTGTCGGTCAAACATTTCCCACTCGATGGTGATAAAACATTTCCCGTGGCTTCAAATCGCGTTTAAACATGAAGTGGTAAAAATTAGCTCAGCACAGAGCGGTGAAATGTCTCAGCACTCATCAGTGAAAGGGTTAAAAAAAATTTTTTTTCAATTTTCCATTGTTTCCTGTCCCCCAGGGCAGTACCTGGGCCAATATCTTTATGCCATATTTTATGGCCAATATCTTGCATATATGCCCTCTTGGAGGGCACTTTCATTATCGGACGTTCGACCCCCATTGACTTGCATTACGTTCAAGTTCGAATTCGAACTTTTCGGCCATTCGGGTGTTCCTGTTCGAACCGAACACGGTGTTCGGCCCATCCCTAGCAGAGGCCACTTTGGTAGAGGATGATTTATTAAAAGTCTTGGTCAGCTAAACACAAACACATACACACACACACACACACACTATGTGGTGCACTGAGGCCTCACCTGCAGGTGGCTGAATATCACTAATTCCTTTCATAAATGAGGAAAGGTCACATTGCTCATCCTCCCCGAGGCCTGGAACAAAACAATGTATGACAGCATTTTGGTAATCAGCAATTATGGGTGGGTAATTTGCAGCAAAACAACGCCACCCTATACAAAGGACATATTCAGTGTATAAAAAGACTCTTTACTAAAAGTACCCGCACTGACTGAGGAAGCTGTCTCAGAGGCGTAGCGAGATCATTTGGCGTCCGGGAGCAAGTTTTTCATTAGTGCCCCTCCAACCAAAAATAACCACTAAAGCATACAAATTTTACAAATATTTAAACCCCCCCAAAAATATAATAACCATTTTTTTCAATAACATTTGGAAAGGTGCAACACATAAAACAGGTTAACAGGAGAGCATCATTAACCTCTTACTGACGGGCAGGTTTTGCCAAGACTAGCCGATGTGCCACTTGCCTCATTGGCTGCGTATGGTGTGTATGAGCGTATCACAGAGCTCTGCAACAATAAAACTCACGCTCATACACACAGCACACTACTGTGAGTTTTATTGCTGTGGAGCTCTGTGATACGCTCATACACACAGCACATTACTGTATCACAGAGCTCCACAGCAATAAAACTCAAAGTAATGTGCTGCGTGTATGAGTGTATCACAGAGCTCCACAGCAATAAAACTCACACTCATACACACCGCACATGGATATATTGCCCCCAGCTCACATGGATATATTGCCCCAGCTCAGACATGGATATATTGCCCCAGCTCACATATGGATATATTGCCCCCAGCTCACACATGGATATATTGCCCCCAGCTCACACATGGATATATTGCCCCCAGCTCACACATGGATATATATTACCCCAGCAGCTCACACATGGATATATTACCCCCAGCAACTCACACATGAAAATATATTGCCCGAGCAGCTCACACATGGATATATATTGCCCCAGCAGCTCACACATGGATGTATATTGCCCCAGCAGCTCACACAAGGGTATATATCACCCCCAGCAGCTCACACATGGATATATATTGCCCCCAGAAGCTCACACATGGGTATATATATTGCCCCCAGCTCACATGGGTATATATTGCCCCCAGCTCACATGGGTATATTTGCCTCCAGCTCACATGGATATATATTGCCCCAGCTCACATGGGTATATATTTGCCCCCCAGCTCTCATGGGTATATTTGCCCCCAGCTCTCATGGGTATATATTGCCCCCAGCTCTCATGGGTATATATTGCCCCAAGCTCTCATGGGTATATTTGCCCCCCAGCTCTCATGGGTATATATTGCCCCCAGCTCATACATGGATATATTGCCCCAGCTCACATATGGATATATTGCCCCAGCTCAAACATGGATATATTGCCCCAGCTCAAACATGGATATATTGCCCCAGCTCAAACATGGATATATTGCCCCAGCAGCTCACACATGGATGTATATTGCCCCAGCAGCTCACACAAGGGTATATATCACCCCCAGCAGCTCACACATGGATATATATTGCCCCCAGAAGCTCACACATGGGTATATATATTGCCCCCAGCTCACATGGGTATATATTGCCCCAGTTCACATGGATATATTTGCCTTCAGCTCACATGGGTATATTTGCCCCCCAGCTCTCATGGGTATATATTGCCCCCAGCTCTCATGAGTATATTTGCCCACAGCTCTCATGGGTATATTTGCCCCAGCTCTCATGGGTATATATTGCCCCAGATCACATGGGTATATATTGACCCCAGCTCTCATGGGTGTATTTGCCCACAGCTCTCATGGGTATATTTGCCCCCAGCTCTCATGGGTATATATTGTCCCCCAGATCACATGGGTATACATTGCCCCAGATCACATGGGTATATATTGCCCCCAGCTCTCATGGGTATATTTGCCCCCCAGCTCTCATGGGTATATATTTTCCCCAGCTCTCAGGAGTATATTTGCCCCACAGCTCTCATGGATATATATTGCCCCCAGCTCTCATGGGTATATTTGTCCCCAGGTCTCATGGTTATATCTGCCCCAGCTCTCATGGGTATATTTGCCCCCAGCTCTCATGGGTATATCTGCCCCCAGCTCGCAAGGGTATATTTTCCCCCAGCTCTCATGGGTATATCTGGCCGCCGCTCTCATGGATATATTTGCGCCCAGCTCTCATGGGTATATGTCCTCCCAGGCAGCTCTCATGGGTATATCTGCCCCCAGCTCTCTTGGGTATATTTGCCCCCAGCTTTCACCTCCTCCTTTGCTTGGGGGCATTCTTCTCTTCTCCCCACGAGGCGAGCGGCCGCTGGCATGATGCAGCTTTGCTTGATTAGTGGAACCCAATGCGAAACAGCAGGGCTTCTGCTCCTGGCGCTCCCCGGCTAGAAGGCGCCCATGGGCACCTTCCCCCCTCGCTACGCCACTGAGCTGTCTTCTAATCAGCAAAATGCGTATCAGTATCATTTTATATATATTTTTACCTACAGGGTTATTCAAAGAAAATCGAAAAGTCACCGCACGTTCGGTGACTTTTCGCTCTCCTCAATTCGGTGCGATTTGACGATCACATTTCGGCAACCCTGCGGTGTATTCAGTAAGCACCACAGGGCCGCCGTAATGCAGGGAAAAGTCACCGCAAACCCGCTGAAAACTCACCGCAAAACCAGGGCGAACGCACACCGAAACCTGCAAAAACATCTGGATTAACCCCGCCGAAAAGGCCGGAAAAACCCAAGCAGGAGCCGATCACAGAGCAGAGCAGCCAGTGGAAAAACCCCACACAGCAGACGGACGGAGTGAAAAAAACAAAACTACGCTTCAATGTTTGAAAAGTGAAACGCTGTTTGCAAAGAAAATACAGAACTTAAATGTCTGAAATTTACATATAAGGTCCAATGAATGATAATAAAAAGGTCAGTTACAGAAAAAAGAAAAAACGATTTAAAAACAAAAATGGAAAAAAAATGTTTGCAAAAAAATCACAAAAAATGCCTAAAAGATCCAAAAAATCTAAAAAATAAAGAGACTTTTTACTGCAGAATATTATAATCAACAGTTTATTAGATATAGAATTAAAGCGGGAATATTTTTAACATTGAAGCCTATGGGATTCTCCTGAATAAACCTGTCGAATGAAACCACCGAACAGCAGGGAAATTCGGTAACTTTTCACTGCTGGTTTTTATTCTCTGAGTAGCCGAAGCATTGCTTCTCTATGGGGATTTCACGGCCCTCGAACAGGCACAGTATGCGCAAGCAATTCACCGACATTTGACGAGCTGCCTGCTCTCTGAATAGCTGAATGGCCAGGATAGGTAACCGAACGCTGACTTTCAGCGTTCGGTTACCTTTCGCCAGCAATTCGGATATCTTTGAATAACCCTGCTAGTATAATATTTTAATTTATTAATTTAAATAAATCTATTTTATTACAATAGAACAAAGTGTGGTTGCAATTACGTGATTATTATCAATATTGGAACTATTTAACCCCAGATCAATCCGGCTTTTGTCCAAATCACTCAACTACAACCACCCTTTTAAAAGTCTGCAATGATATCCAAGCCGGCATGGAACAAGGAAACCTAACTGGAGCCCTCTTCCTTGATTTTTCCAAGGCCTTTGATATAGTAGACCAAAGCATCTTGTTACAAAAACTCAAAAACTCTGATATTGGCGATCGCACGCTAACCTGGTTTCAATTGTATGTATCCAACCGATCACAATATGCAGGGCCGGCGCGCCCACTAGGTGAGCTAGGCAGCCGCCTAGAGCGCAGTGCCACCTAGGGGTGCAGCCCGCCCCAAGCCAGGTGTCAGCAGGGGCGGACTGGGCCACCCAGGCCGCCTTTGCCAGGCCCCTTCTGCATAATATTTCCTGCCGCCGCGTGCTTCCTACGAGCGGCCGCCAGCTTGAAACTCTGACGCTCACATGGGTTCTACCAGCCAGCCCCGTGATTGCTAGATTGCGGCTGGCTAGTGGAACCCACGTGAGCGACAGAGTTTCAAGCTGGTGGCCGCTCGTAGGAAGCATGCGGCGGCCGGCAATATTGTGCAGGAAGGGCCTGGCAGAAGAGAGGTGAGCTGGGGGCAATATTATTTATTTATTTAATTTCTGTGCAAATCTGTATTTTGTGTTTTGTTTTTTAACCCTTTCGCTGCTGAACCATTTCACGCCTGTGTGCTGAGGTCATTTTTACCGGTTTTGCTCATCATGTTTAACCTCCCAGGCGGTCTAATTTTTTAAAAATTTCGTGTCTAAAAGTGTCTCAATTTTTTTTAAAGGAAATGTGTTTTTGTACATAGTTAGCCTGTAATAATTAGGAATTACGCAATGAAATCCGTGCAATCAATACTTCTTACTGGTAAAATCCTTTATAAATAAATAAATAAATAAATAAATAGTACATACACTGAGTCCGATAAAGTTTGAAACACGAAATAATAATTTATTATCACAAAAAAATTATCCAAAATAATGCAAATAAATGACATTCAATAAAATAAAAAACAAAAAACACTGAAATCTGTCTGAAAACAGTAAGGGTAAGAGGATGTATGGTCTATTTCTTATCCTGTAGTGCCACCCAGTGGCCGTTCATAAACATTGCACTTTGGATTACAGTATTTTATGAATTGTTTATAAGTTTGCTGATGGTTCCCGCCCACCCTGCACCATGTGACTCGCAGGGAGCCTTCCAGGAAGCAGCTCGCCACGATCACACTGCGGGGGACAGCGAGGGAGCCAGGAGGAGGTGAGTATGCATCCAGCCCGAGTGTGGCTCGGGGTTACCGTTCACGGTAGTGAAATTTAACCCCGAGTCACACTCGGGAATACCGCCAGGGAGGTTAAACGCATTTTGAGCCATATTTTGTTATATGACCCAGACATATTATATATCGTTCTTTCCGGCAGTGTTTTTTTCTTGCTTAACCTTAAAACTGACGTCATCGCTAGGGATGAGCTGTTTGGTTCGATGTGTTCAGAGTTCGATTCGAACATCGCCAGTTCGTATGTTCGCGAACTTCGAACATTTCCGAGTGTTCGCAGCATGTTCGCCCACAATGCACCACAATGGACCACATTGCACTTTTCCACTGGCCTGAAGCTTGTAATTGGCTACAGCCTGCACCTGACCACAGTTTAGGTGCAAGACTATGCCAATCACGGCTCAGAGTCCTGATTGGGCAAATTTTGCCAAATCATTGGCTCACAGAGCTAAGTTCCGCAGCACACTATATAAGGTTTCACACAGCCTTCAGCACGTGTTTTTTGAGAGGAGATTGTTGTGTTAGTGTGTTCTCACTGCCAGTCTGCCAGTAGCTATTGGGGGGTCTCATTTCTACAAAATATCTGGGAATTGTTGTAATCATTGTGTTCTCACTGCCACCAACTATTTTGGGGGTCAGTCATTTATACAAAATTATTATTACCAGATTTATATCATTTAAATTTTTTGGACCGCAGGGTCAAACCCCTGCACTCTTCCACAATACCACAAAAGGGTTATGGTGTGTAGGCACTTGCTGCCACCAAAGGCACAATATTTGGGTGCACTGACGCCTATACCAGATTCATAGCATTTTAATATTGGACCGCAGGGTCCTACCCTGCACTCTTCCACAATACCACAGAGGGGTTACGGTGTGACGGCACTGTTGCCGACACTAAAGGCCCAATTTTAAAGCACCTATGGTTACTTTCATCCAAAGCCTGCATAAGTTTCACCATAATTTAGCCAAAAAATCCCTAAACTTGTTCTGCGTGTCCTAAAATGCCTCCTCTTTCATACAGCCTGCCGCCCCAAGCAGTTGTTTATGAATAGATTAAAGGAAAATGTTTACCGTCATTTGAAACGTCATTTTTTTGTTTTTAAATGTTTCTATACATCGTACAAATCCGCCACTTCACAGGCAGGTTATGGGGACCTCCTAGACACGATATTTGAAGGAATTTTTTGTTTTTATTTTTAACCCTTATTTTATGGAAAACTCACTGTCCCTTTAAAAATGTTTTTATTTAAACTTTTTTTCCTTGTTTCCTGTCCCCCAGGGCACTACCCAGACCCCCATACACGTTTTATGGCAAATATCTTGCATATATGCCCTCTTGCAGAGCACTCTAAAAATCGACTTGCATTGAGTTTGGTTTGTGTTCGCGTTCGAACTCGAACTTTTGAGTACGATGACGCACGATGACGCCAGTCGTCAAGGGGAGTTCCCGGAAGCTTGGCCGACATGCAAGATGTCGGCCAGCTTCGGGAAAGGATTGCTATCTGGCGCTTTTTGTCACCGAATAGCGATCCGGTCCCCAAGGGGTTAAAGCCAGGCACCGTTTGGAAGGGCAGGCTGTGCCTTTCCAAACCGTGCCTGGCTTTGATCGCTGCACCGAACTGAAGGGGAGGGAGAGAGGTCCAAAGGACCTCCCCCCTCCCCTTCAGGCACCTCCTCCACACTCGCGGGGGGCGCCTGCAATAGATGTCACCGTGCCGCCGCGATGACATCTATTGGTGCCCACGGCAGTCCCGGATGCTGGGCTGACATCTAGGATGTCAGCCCGCACCGGGGGCACAGCGATCGGCCGCAATCCGGCCGATCGCAGGCTGCAAAAGGAGGACACGCTCAGCGCGTCCTCCGCAGCCAACGCTACCTGCGGGTGGACGCGCTCAGCGCGTCCTCTGCAGCGAAGCGGTTAATATCTTGCATGTTATTAGCATTGTATTTCTGTAACAACTGTAACATTTCAATGTTCTTGAACCCAGGACATACTTGAAAACAAGAGAAATCTCAATGTATCCTTCCTGGAAAAATACTTTATAAATAAATACTCTCTATTAGGTACTCACCCACCATTGTTCCAAACCAAGGGTGAAGCCTGGATGCTGTGACAGCTCTCTGACGTTTGTAATACTACCAGAAATGTATTGCCCTTAACTCAAAAGAGAGAGGTAGACGTAGGGAAAAGGCTTAAATGTAAAATTTATTGGCCAAATGGAATAAAAACATCCAAAACAAACATAAAACACAGGCCAAACGCGTTTCATGCCTCTCCAGGCTCTTCCTCAGTGGCAGAAAATAAAAAGTTATCACCCTCCATTATCGTCCATCTTTAAATACAGTATTTAAGGCTAGGGACAGATGAGCGCATTTTCTGCGGCCACCGTCAAAATGTACGTCGATGCGTGCGCACGCATTTTTTCACGGAATACGCTTAAGTGGTCAGACGATGCGCAATTCTGGACGTATTTCATGACGATGGGGTGAAAAGAAGTCTAGGGAAATCCGGCTGTTTGAACGTTATGTTGGCCGCACACTAGCAGCGTCTGACATCTCCTAATCACGCACACACGCTGCCATGCAGCCGCAGCGCACTCTGTACGTCAGTACCAGCGGTTTAACGTTCTCGAAAAAATGCGTTCATTTTCCACTTGCGTTGCGCGGCCGGACTTTTGTGCGACCGTACTTCGTATATTGGCTGTCATTGCCCGTCATCTGCTGCTAGTGCGGCCGTGATTATGTGCGCCAGAACGCGCGTTCGCACTGCCTCAGTCTGACCCTAGCCTATGGAGTGAAAGTGAAATCACACGTTTGGCCTGTGTTTTATGTTTGTTTTTGATGTTTTTATTCCATTTGGCAAATAAATTTTACATTTAAGCATTTTACCTACGTCTACCCTCTCTCTTTGGAGTTAAACAATACATTTCTGGATCTTGGAGGGACTGTTCCCCAGAGACTCTCTCCTGCAACAGGATTCCCCGGTAAAAACACCTGGAGTTCGGGAGAACACGGCAGTTAGGTTGGCCATTACATGGAACATCACATGAGGATGGAAAGCTCTCTAAAAGTGTGAGTGTTTACTTGTTGCCTTTGCATTACAGTCAAACAGAGTATTGTAACAGGGCATCATGTAGAGAGCAAGGAAAGGTCCTGTCCGGGGTTTATGTGTCACCCAGATTTCTCTCTTACACCTTCTGGAACCTCTAAGCACCTGGGTTTGCACTTTGCCTCAGTGGCAATTTAGTGCAGGTGAGGTAAACAGACATGGCTCTGGAGTCTGGCGGTCTCTATCTGCTGGAGCACAAGGTTGGTCATGGTAGTTTGCTGAAGCCTGACAAACACTAGGTTTGCAAAGGTTGTTAGTCAGGACTATTGTATGTTTAGTTAGTGCCGGGACACGGCTAGGAATTTTCTTTGCTTTTGAACTGTTTATTTTGAGCAATATACAGTGTGGTGTATAACCTGTGGGTTGCTGCAATAAATGTACCCCCGTTTGAAGAAAAGTCACTGGTCTGGTCTCTGAACCTTTCAAGAGTGCTCACCCCAGAGAGCAATTGCACCCGCTACCTGTTTCCCAGCTCACATATGGTGGAGAACTTTGGGCAAGTGATAGCAAGAACCTGCTATTTAAAAGGCCAGTTACTGAAGTGAAAAAGAAAAAAAAAATGGACGTTCTAAAACAGTTGGTGTTGGCTAATGCAGCACAGCAACAGGCTAATGCTACACAGCGGGACATGTTAAATGCTCTGCAGAAGCAGACTCAGGTGCTGCACATGCAGACGCAGCAGCAGATTAGTGCTGTACAGGAACAGACACAAATGTTATTTGAAAAGCCTTGCAGTTGCTGCTGAAGACCAACGTAAGACTCTGACGGAGGTGGTGCAGACTCTGGCACAGAGGTCTCCCCTGCAAGCTGCAGATTCTTCTGACAACTCCTCACCCATCCATGTCAGTCGCTTCCTTTCCAAGATGACAGCAGAGGATGATCCAGAGGCCTTCCTGTTAACATTTGAAAGAACCGCTGAGAGGGAAGCATGGCCTAAGACACGGTGGGCAGGATTGGTGGCGCCCTTGCTAACCGGTGAATCACAGAAAGCATATTATGATTTGGAGTCTGTGGATGCCATGGATTATGACAAGGTCAAGCTGGAGATACTAGCACGGCGAGGTGTTACTTTGGCAGTGCGAGCACAGCGTGTTAACAACTGGTCCTACCAAGCTGGGAAGTCACCGCGGTCACAGATGTTTGACCTCATCCACCTGGTCCGAAAATGGCTGCAACCGGAGTCCCTCTCGGGCCCACAGATCATTGAGCGGGTAGTCATGGATCGCTTCCTAAGATCCTTACCGATCGTCTTGCAAAAGTGGGTAACCCAAGGGGACCCCAAGTCGGTGGATCAGCTTGTGGAGATTGTTGAGAGGTACTTTGCAGCTGAGGATTTGAACGCCTCCCCGGTGAGCCCATGGACTTTCCGCCCAAAACCAAGGCCTCCCTCGGCAATCGGTAAGACTGTTCCAGGGAAAGTGGGTGGTGAGCGTGGCAAGGAGGCAGAGGGAAAAACTGCTGATTTAAACCGGGGAGGTTGGCATTCCAAAGCGGGAACACCAGTGCCCGTCAGCAGACCTAACCTGAGGAATGTAAGATGTTTTCGGTGCCAGGAACTTGGGCATTTAGCTGCGAACTGTCCATTAACTGATGAGCCTATGCAGTGTGACTTGTCTTTCAAGGAAAGACGGCAGTCTTTGTTTTCCACTGTTTCATGCACCGCGGTGCCAGTAAAGGGAAAACACATGTGTGCAATAACTGTGAATGATAAGCATGTTACAGCTTTGCTGGACTCTGGAAGTTTAGTAACCCTTATTAAGGCTGAATTGATAGGCTCTGTGAACTTCCGGGCTAAAAAGGTTGCTGTAGTGTGTGTACATGGTGATACTCGGGAGTATCCTATAGTAGCTGTGAAGTTTGGAACCGCACGGGGTGATCTGAGGCACTTGGTTGGGGTTGTGCCTCATTTGGTGCATGATGTAATTATAGGGAGAGACTTTCCTGAATTTTGGGAACTCTGGGAACACCCAGACTGTGCCACAGTTTCTAAACCAGAGACTGAATCTGAATACATGGATGCTGCAGAGCAGTTGTATTCAGAGGATCCCTCTTGGGGGTCCCCAGACTTTCCCTTCTCTGTTTTGGCAGGAGAATTGGAAGAGTCTGAAGGCCCTATAGCCAATGAGGATAGACGCCCTCTGTTGAAACTGAAGCTACTCTAGAGTTTGCAGATCTTAACACTCATAGAGAGAACTTTGGTAGTGAGCAGAGGAAGGATCCTACTCTTGTGAGGGCCTGGGAAAATGTTATGATGATCAATGGGGAACCTGTTGACCCAGGGAATAGGCTCTCTTTTCCTTACTTCATTAGTAATGATGACATGCTATATCGTGTGTATAAAAAGAACAATGAAATTATTGAGCAATTAGTGGTCCCCAAACCGTACAAAAAGGTGGTATTGGAGCTTGCCCATGGACACTTATTGGGGGGTCATTTAGGTACTGAGAAAACCACTGAAAGGGTTTTACAGAGGTTTTACTGGCCTGGGGTACAAAAAGATATTGAAAACTATTGCAAATCTTGTCCGGTTTGTCAAATGTCTGCACCCCTACCTCATTTTCGGAGTCCCTTAGTACCCTTGCCAATAATCGAGGTGCCATTTGAGAGAATTGCTATGGACCTTGTGGGCCCGCTTCCGAAGTCTGCCCGAGGGCATCAGTATATCCTGGTCATTATGGATTACGCTACCCGTTACCCTGAAGCAATTCCCCTACGCCAGACATCAGCCAAGAATATAGCTAAGGAGTTATTACAGGTGTTTAGCCGGGTCGGGATCCTTAAGGACCTTCTGACGGACCAAGGTACCCCATTTATGTCACGAGTGACAAAAGAATTGTGCAAGTTGTTTAAGGTGACGCATTTGCGAACCTCGTTATACCATCCTCAAACCGATGGACTAGTAGAGCGATTTAATAAAACCTTAAAAAGGTTGTTGACAAGGATGGGAAAAACTGGGACTATTTGCTTCCTTATCTGATGTTTGCCATCAGAGAAGTTCCTCAGTCCTCTACAGGGTACTCTCCATTTGAATTACTCTATGGGAGACACCCTCGGGACTTCTGGACATAGCCAAAGAGACCTGGGAGGGGGAGAAGACACCCCACAAAAGCATTATTGAGCATATTTCGCAGATGCAGGACAGAATTACAGTAGTAATGCCAATTGTAAAAGAGCATTTGGCTCAATCGCAGGCAGCTCAGCAGAGAATATATAACAGGGATGCTCGAGTCCGCATTTTCTCACCTGGCGACAGGGTGCTGGTATTAGTTCCCACAGTTGAGAGCAAGTTCCTTGCTAAGTGGCAGGGTCCCTTTGAAGTGATAGAAAGAGTTGGGGAAGTAAATTATAAAATTCACCAACCGGGGAAAAGAAAACCAGAGCAAATATACCATGTGAACTTGCTAAAGCCCTGGAAAGATAGAGTATCGCTAGCTGCTGGGTTCATCCCAATAACCCACCAGCTGGATACTGAACACCCTCAGGTCCCTGAAGTAAAAATTGCTGAGTCGCTGTCTAAGTCACAAAAGCAGGAAGTCAGAGTTTTTAATAAAAAACCGAGAAAAATTTTCAGAGCTGCCTGGTCAGACGTCGGTAACACAACATGACATTGTTACTGAACCAGGGGCACGGGTTAAACTTAAACCTTACCGTATTCCTGAGGCAAGGAGGAAAGACATCAGTAGGGAGGTGAAGAAAATGTTTGAGCTAGACATCATTGAAGAGTCCAGTAGTGACTGGTCCAGTCCCATTGTCCTAGTCCCAAAGCCAGATGGGAGTTGGAGGTTTTGCAATGATTTTAGGAAGCTCAATTCAGTGACCAAGTTTGACACTTATCCTATGCCCCGGGTAGACGAACTTATAGACCGACTGGGCACAGCTCGTTATTTGACAACTTTGGACTTGACCAAAGGATATTGGCAGATTCCCCTGACAGAAGGTGCCAAGGAGAAGACGGCCTTCGTAACCCCTGAGGGTTCGTTTCAATATAAAAAGATGCCTTTTGGATTACAAAATGCACCTGCTACATTTCAGAGAGCTATGGACAAACTTTTGAGACCCCACCAACAGTATGCTGCAGCATACTTGGATGACATTGTAGTACATAGCACTGACTGGGAATCTCATTTGCCTCGAGTCCAAGCTGTCTTGGAAACTCTCCATAGAGCAGGTATCACTGCTAATCCAAAAAAATGTGCCCTGGGGTTAGAGGAAGCCAAATATTTAGGTTACACGATTGGGCGTGGAGTCATAAAACCCCAGCTAAACAAAGTAGAAGCCATTCAGGAGTGGCCACGTCCCACCAGTAAAAAACAAGTCAGAGCTTTCCTTGGGATAACGGGATACTACAGGAGGTTTATCCCAAACTTTGCAACTCTTGCAGCCCCTTTGACAGACCTTACCAAAGGGAAGAATTTAATGGTCAAATGGTCCCCAGAAGCTGAGGAATCTTTCCAGGTCCTGAAGAGGGCTCTTTGTGCACAGCCAATCCTCTACTCCCTGATTTTTTTCCAAGGACTTTGTAGTCCAAACTGATGCATCTGATGTTGGTCTAGGGGCAGTTTTGTCACAGGTACATAATGGTGAGGAACACCTGTAGTGTACTTAAGCAGAAAACTAAACGATCATGAACAGAAATATGCAGTGATTGAGAAGGAGGGTTTGGCTATTAAATGGGCATTGGATGCCTTAAGATATTATTATTTATTAGGGCGCCAGTTTGATCTTGTGACTGACCATGCTCCCCTCAAATGGATGGCTCTAAAAAGGAGACCAATAGACGTGTGAATCGTTGGTTTCTGGCATTGCAGGACTACAGCTTCACTGTGAAGCATCGACCGGGTAAAAAAATGGCCAATGTAGATGCTCTGTCCAGAGTCTACGCTTGTGTAGCTGACAGTGTTCCACCCAGGGGGTTGAAACAAGGGGGGAGGGTATGTAACAGGGCATCATGTAGAGAGCAAGGAAAGGTCCTGTCCGGGGTTTATGTGTCACCCAGATTTCTCTCTTACACCTTCCGGAACCTCTAAGCACCTGGTTTTGCACTTTGCCTCAGTGGCAATTTAGTGCAGGTGAGGCAAACAGACATCGCTCTGGAGTCTGGGGAGCAGACGGTCTCTATCTGCTGGAGCACAAGGTTGGTTTGCTGAAGCCTGACAAACACTAGGTTTGCAAAGGTTGTTAGTCAGGGCTATTGTATGTTTAGTTAGTGCTGGGACACGGCTAGGAATTTTCTTTGCTTTTGAACTGTTTATTTTGAGCAATATACAGTGTGGTGTATAACCTGTGGGTTGCTGCAATAAATGTACCCCCGTTTGAAGAAAAGTCACTGGTCTGGTCTCTGAACCTTTCAAGAGTGCTCACCCCAGAGAGCAATTGCACCCGCTACCTGTTTCCCAGCTCACAGTATATATAATATTGTATCATGCAATGCATTCTCTATGGTGTTTTTTTTTAGGAATAGGTATATGCAAGACACGACCTAAGAACTAAGGAAGGAATTCCAAGGTGTTCCTCCTTCAGATCTTAACTAGTTCTCTTACTAAATTTCAGAAACAGCTCTTAGCCCATTTGCTGTCGGTCGCCACCACCCTTCTGGCAGCTACAGTCATGGCCGAAATTGTTGGCACCCCAGACATTTTTCCAGAAAATCAAGTATTTCACACAGAAAAGTATTGCAGTAACACATGTTTTGCTATACACATGTTTATCCCTTTGTGTGTATTGGAACAAAACAAAAAAAGGGAGGAAAATAAGCAAATTGGACATAATGTCACACAAAACTCCAAAAATGGACTGGACAAAATTATTGGCACCCTTTAAAAATTGTGGATAAATAAAATTGTTTCAAGCATGTGATGCTCCTGTAAACTCACCTGGGGCAAGTAACAGGTGTGGGCAATATAAAAATCACACCTGAAAGCAGATAAAAAGGAGAGAAGTTCACTTAGTCTTTTCATTGTGTGTCTGTGTGTGCCACACTAAGCATGGACAACAGAAAGAGGAGAAGAGAACTGTCTGAGGACTTGAGAACCAAAATTGTGGAAAAATATCAACAATCTCAAGGTTACAAGTCCATCTCCAGAGATATAGATTTGCCTTTGTCCACAGTGCGCAACATTATCAAGATGTTTGCAACCCATGGCACTGTAGCTAATCTCTTTGGGCGTGGATGGAAGAGAAAAATTGATGAAAGGTTGCAACGCAGGATAGTCTGGATGGTGGATAAGCAGCCCCAAACAAGTTCCAAAGAAATTCAAGCTGTCCTGCAGGCTCAGGTAGCATCAGTGTCATCGCGAACTATCCGTCGACATTTAAAAGAAAAGAAACACTGTGGCAGGAGACCCAGGAGGACCCCACTGCTGACAGAGACATAAAAAAGAAAGGCTACAGTTTGCCAAAATGTACTTGAGTAAGCCAAAATCCTTCTGGGAAAACGTCTTGTGAACAGATGAGACCAAGATAGAGCTTTCTGGTAAAGCACATCATTCTATTGTTTACCGAAAATGGAATGAGGCCTACAAAGAAAAAAACACAGTACCTACAGTGAAATATGGTGGAGGTTCAATGATGTTTTGGGGTTGTTTTGCTGCCTCTGACACTGGGTGCCTTGAATGTGTGCAAGGCATCATGAAATCTGAGGATTACCAAAGGATTTTGGGTCACACTGTAGAGCCCAGTGTCAGAAAGCTGGGTTTGCATCCGAGATCTTGGGTCTTCCAGCAGGACAATGACCCCAAACATACGTCAAAAAGCACCCAGAAGTGGATGGCAACAAAGTGCTGGAGAGTTCTGAAGTGGCCAGCAATGAGTCCAGATCTAAATCCCATTGAACACCTGTGGAGAGATCTTAAAATTGCTGTTGGGAAAAGGCGCTGTTCCAATAAGAGAGACCTGGAGCAGTTTGCAAAGGAAGAGTGGTCCAAAATTCCGGGTGAGAGGTGTAAGAAGCTGATTGATGGTTATAGGAAGCGACTGATTTCAGTTATTTTTTCCAAAGGGTGTGCAACCAAATATTAAGTTAAGGGTGCCAATAATTTTGTCCAGCCCATTTTTGGAGTTTTGTGTGACATTATGTCCAACTTGCTGTTTTTTCCTCCCTTTTTTTTTGTTCCAATACACGCAAAGGGAATAAACATGTGTATAGCAAAACCTGTGTTACTGCAATACTTTTCTGTGAGAAATATTTTCTGGAAAAATGTCTGGGGTGCCAACAATTTCGGCCATGACTGTAATTGGAAATCTACGATTGTGCCAACTGTGGGGGCTGTTAAGACCAGAGTGGGAGAAATCATGTCTTTAGACGTGATGGCTAGGAATTTGATGGGCCTGTCTGGGGTTGGGAAGGATTATTGGGTTATTTGGGACACTTATACTGTGAAGATTTGATGCTGGAAAACACTGTTGTTTTCTCCCGCTTCATTGGGTACTATTGATATAATATTTGTGGTGTACACTTTGGTTATGTTTTCCCCTTTCCCTCTTTTTCCTTTCTGTATCCCCTTGTTTTAATATTGCAAAAAATTAATAAAATTTATATTTAAAAAAAGAAAGGAATCCCAAGAACACTTGTTTTTGTACATTGAGGGTTAGGAGGTGCACTGTCCCACGTGTGGGAAATCTATAATGCTTCTCTTGAGATATTGGAGAGATTATCTCTGTGGACTTCTATAGCAACCCTTATCTATAAGTGCACTATATCACATTTTTCTGTACCCAAATTTATTGGGCTCCTGAGGATGACAGTGTTCTTTTGGACTATTCTGAAACTGTTTTAATATAAGGCAATGTTGCACTATTATTGTTCCTTTTTTATTTTCCCTTCATCCATGTATTTATCCTGAGAGGAACTACAATCGTCATTTTGATTTAAGCATTATTTTTTTTTATCTTGCACCAAATAAAAAGGAAATAACAGCAGATTCTATTTACTTACGATGTCAATCTAAGAGATCAGCCACCAGGGATGCTCTGGTGCGAAATGGCAGTTATTTTTCAATTCGATTGACCTTCTAAACAATAAGCCCTGAGCAGAGCTTTCGTCAGTGGTTTTATACACTAATTCTTAGACAGATTTCATGGGCAGAGGCTGCGTAGCACACCCACTTTCCACAATCCACCGTCCTGTTAATTCTCAAGCACGCTCAGTACACGTCAGGACAGCGCTGTAGCGCAACCCCCACCATATGCGAGCCTAGCGATCGCTAAGGGGCAGGCTGCCAGCCTTGGCGCCTGCCCCGCGATCTGCTGTGGAAACCGGGATGCTAAGGGGAAATCATCTAATGCTCATCTTTCCCCTTAGTATCCCGGCACATGATAGAAACATAGAAAAATGTCGCCCATCTAGTCTGCCCAATTACATGGATACTTAACCTGGATTATCTTTTGTTTAGGATAGCCTTATGCCTGTCCCATGCTTGCTTAAATTCAATTACTGTTTTGGCCTCTACCACTTCAACTGGAAGGCTGTTCCATGTATCCACCACCCTCTCAGTAAAATAATGCTTCCTGATGTTACTTTTAAACTTTGCCCCTCTAATCTAAGACTATGTCCTCTTGTTTTGCTACTTTGTTTTCGTTTAAATATACTCCCTTCCTCTACCTTGTGGATTCCCTTTACGTATTTAAATGTTTCTATCATATCTCCTCTGTCTCGTCTTTTTTCCAAGCTGTACATGTTAAGATCATTAAGCCTTTCCTGGTAACTTTTCTCCTTCAAGCCGTACACCATTTTAGTAGCCCTTCTCTGAACTCTCTCTAAGATGTCTATATCCTTCTGGAGATACGGTCTCCAGTACTGCACACAGTACTCCAAGTGAGGTCTCACCAGTGCTCTGTACAGTGGCATGAGCACTTCCCTTTTCCTACTGCTAATACTCTCCCTACACAACCAAGCATTCTGCCAGCATTTCCTGCTGTTCTATTACATTGACTACTTACCCTTAGATCCTCTGCAATAATAACCCCTAAATCCCTTTCCTCAGATGTTGAGGTTAGGACTGTATCAATATTCTATATTCAGCCCTTGGGTTTTTACGTCCCAGGTGCATTATCTGGCACTTATCCACATTAAAACTCAATTGCCACAGCTCCGACCATTTTTTTAGTTTACCTAAATCATTTGTCATTTGGCTGATCCCTCCAGGAACGTCAACCCTGTTGCAAATCTTTGTGTGATAGTGCCCTTAGGCTGGCTGTCCACTGGCACCGTTTTAGTGCGATGGTGCGATCATCCAATATCGTCTTAAATCGTCCAACCGATCCCAATACTGCAGATGATCCAGCCCTCTTCCACTGCATCTGACCACCATTGGACAATTTCAGACGATTTTATGTGATTGAAACACATTAGCGATCCTTTCAATTTTCATGGAATTTGGTCAGATGAAAGCCGACGATCTGATACAATTTACATGAAAAAGATGAATTGTATAGTTAAACCACCGTGCCGAAGCAGGGAAATTGCCCCATAGAGAAGTGATTCAGTGCGCAGCCCATACGATTCAAAGTAAAAATTATTATTTTCGTTTTTTATTTATTTTTTATTTGATCTTCTATTTTAGTCCACAGCAAAAAAGCCTTTTTTTAGGAATTTTTCTGGGTTTCTTAGATGAAATTTTGAGTTTCGATTTTGGAAAGGCAAGGCTTTTTTTCTCTTGGTGAATGTGTCTCCCTTTTTTTTCTCTCTTTGAGCCGGCTGCATTCAGCGTTTCTGTCCCTGGTGCTGAAACCTGTGTTCTGTTTCTCCACCAAAGCACTGAGAATGTGATCTCTTAATTTACTGTTGTGATGAGATGGCTATAGCCCCCAGTCTAGATGAATTACAGACAGTGACTCAATCGAGATGACACCTTGAAGATCTGTTGAAGTTTTATTCCAAAACTGTAGAAAATCCACAACAATATGCATCCGATAGGTCAAAAAATCATAATGAATCTGAGTCCATAAGGCTTGCAAAGGATTACTGGGAAGGGAACAAGGGTGGAGCTATTTGAGCAGGAAATCCCTGCGCCATGAGGAAGGGAGGAGAGAAACCCAGGGGTAGATAAGACATGTGCAATTCTTAAAGGCATATCACAAGTCATGTGAAACATGACACTCCCCGTCGAAATCTATGATTTCTATAATTAAAGAAACTTTGACTAAAGTTCAAAACAAATAAGTGAAGATTCTTTTCCAGGAACATCTGAAAAACAAGAGGGAAGGGAAGAACAAGAGAAAACAATGCAACATTAACAATTCTTGCAGATCTTGATCTTGATGGTCCAGGCTGTGTCAAGAACAGTCAGTGAGTCCATCTTCAGAGGGGAAGGCAGCAACATGCACCAATCCTTCTTACCTCTCTTTGTCTCAAATTGATGACTTGTGAGGCTCGTCTTCTTCTTTGGGCAGAAGGAGTACTAGTTCCTTTATAGGCCTGAAGTAAAGGTGTGGAGAATCTTCTTTCATGAATAAGTTGTAAAGTTTTCTGGTCCAGTACCAGTCCAGGAATTTTCTTGCGACTCCAATCATGCGTTCTCAAGAGTCTCCCATGTGAAAGGAGTGAGGTGGGTTGAATTCCCATTTACACTTGTCATTCAAGAAGTTCAGTATCTTTTCTGGTCGCGAGGCCTCCTGAATTGTGGGGGGGGGGGGTCTTTACAGATGTGCCGCTTGTGACATTGTTTGTATCAGAGCTGTTTGTAAATTGATGAGCAATGTGAATAAGACGTGCAATGGCTCGTACAACAGAAGACCACTTGGAAAAGCGTTCAAAACGATGAGGACTCAGCCTTACCCTTTCTTTCACAGCGGTGTTGAGTGTAACGGTAACAGCTCTAATTTCTTTATCCAATTCTGGTTCAACCAGTTCAAATGTAGAATTTGTAGAATTTGAGATGAGGTCTTCATTCAAGAGTATTGGTGGGGATAGCCATAATGTGTCCACAAATGCAGTAGCAGGTACTGCACGCGTACCTCGATCAGTAGGGTTGATGTTAGTGGACACATAGTGCCATCGTTCAGGTGCAGAGAACTTTCTTATACGTTCCACTCTGTTGCCTACATACACGTGGAACTGTCTTGTCTGATTATGTATGTATCCTAGCACTATTTTACTATTTCAGTGTCTGTTTCAAGTTCTATAAGCTCAGCAATTTCCACACCTAACACAGCTGCGCAAAGTTCAAGCCTTGGAATCGTATGTGCAGGTTTTGGTGTGAGCTTGGACTTGCCCATGATAAATCCTAGACTTGCTCCACCGCTGGGATCTGTGACCCGAAGATAAGCCACTGCAGCTATGGCTTCGTTGGATGCATCGGAGAAGACATGGATCTCTCTTCTGGTGGCATTCTTTAACGATGAAGGGGTGTAAGCACGTGGTATCTGGAGTTGTTCTAACGCTTGTAGAGATTGTTTCCAGGATTACCACCTTTGTTGTTTCTCCTTGGGTAAGGGGGTATCCCAGTCTGAGCTTTCAGAAGTAAGCTGTCTCAGCAGTATTTTACCCAGAAACTTGGGTCATTCTTTGTGTCTGCAATACGTTTGAACTCACAGAAGTAGGAAAAAGGAGGAAAGGCAACTTGATGTTTTTCCTTGTATTTTGATCCAAGCGCTGCCCAATTTTCTTGAAGGCCATACGGTAGCTTGAGAACAATAGGGTTGATGCCACGAGGGGTGTCAAGGTAACTGAGACCAGGTAAGCGGATGTCAGCTTTAGCGAGTTGAAGCTCCAATAAACATCGCTGAGTTCTTGAAACTTTAAATTCTCTCTAGCGGAAATCCTTGGGAAACTGTGCAATCTTTTGAATAAGGCATCTTCAATGGCTTCTGGACAGCCAAAGGTACGTTCAAGTCTGTCCCAAGCAGCATTAAGGCCTGCAGCAGGGTTGTCAATATGAACCGCTTTGAGCCTCTTGATGCGTTCAGTAGACTGGGGAACTAGCCATCTGATGAGCAGATCTAATTCTTCTGTAGCAGTGATGTCTAGGTCACTCATTGTGGCTTTAAAGGTGGATTTCCATCCTCTGTAATTTTCAGGCTTGTCATCAAACTTGGTGAGGCCTGTCTTTGTGAGCTCTCTGCGAAGCATGTATTTAGCAAACTGCGACATGTCCGTGTTTTCAGACTTTGGGTGCATGACTGCAGGTGACTTGGGAACATATGTTGGTGCTGAGGCATTCAACACTGGAACTGGTTTAAAGTTCATTGGCATGTTGGTTTGTAGCTGTGGAGCAGTGTGCTTGCTAGTAGGAACTTGGCTGATGTCAAGGTAAGGTGGATAGTTTATTATGTGCATGCTATTGTCCACTGCTTGGTGAGTTGCTGCAGTCTGGTGTACTGGCAGATATGAAGGCAAATTGTCTTGGAGTACAGTAGGTGCGGAGAAGAGACCTTGGTTGAGTGCTTTGGTTGCTGTGACAGGGAGCTGATGTTCTGGAGAGGAATGTGAAGAATATGAGGCATAAGACACAGCTGAGTGTCTGCTGCTACTGTTGTCTCTTTCACTTTCACTAGCAGCCTGTTCTAAAACTTTTAATCTTGCCATGGCCGTGGCATGTTCACATTGTTTTTCCAAAAGTTCCATTTCCACTTTATGGCGTGTGGCTTCAGCTTTCTGGCGTGCGGCTTCAGCCTCCATTTCTGCCTTCTGGCATGCGGCTTCAGCCTCCATTTCTGCCTTCTGGCGTGCGGCTTCAGCCTCCATGCGTGCGGCTTCAGCTCCCATTTCTGCTTTCTTTTTGGCGAAGGCTGCCTGAATTTTAGAAGCTTCAGCACGGGCCTTTATGAGTTGTTGACTGAGTGTGGAAGACCTTAATTGTAGGGATTTGGAAGACCTTGAGGAGTGTCTGGAGGACGCAGAGCGGTGGGATCTGGATTCATGGAGCTGTGCAATTCTTACTTCTGCCTTTGTCTTTGTTTGCAGCACTAAATTGTCTCTTTCTAGATTGAGCTCATTGAATCTCTTTAGTTCTTCCAGTGACACTTTAGTGTTGTACTGCTTTAAGAGATGAATATATTTAACACAGTCTTTGATAATTCTGATAAGCGACATCTAATTGCTTAATAGTGCTCTCTAGTTGTAATGCATCATGAGATGGTTGAGAGAGAGCTGACATGCATGTGACATTAGTACACCATAGATCATTCGTTTGAGACACCAACTCTTTTGCGTGAGCTTCAAGATTTTTTTGTACTATCCAGGTTGGTTTTGTTAAACTTTTTTCTCTTGTTTGGTTCAGGGTTTAATTCCTGATCTGAAAGGATTTCTGAGTCTGGTAGTGTGTCAGTTTGCATGTTGATTTGCTGGAACATTTTGCTGACAAGGAGAGGGTTAATGATCTAGTTCTATAGCAGCAGAGAAATGTATCAATTTTGCTCAGCTCAGCTAGGATTTCTAGGCACTGGGTGAAAAAAGCTTTGTTTTTACTTTCTTTTCACAGTCAAATCACATGCAATGCGTACAGAGAAATAAACTGATTGTAGTGTACAGATGCAGTGGATAAACGGTTTGTAAGGCACAGATGTATTGAACTTTCAAAGCACTAATATCCTTTGTTGAATGCTATGCTGGGACTTGCTTGCAGGCACATACAGGCTTGTGGTAATGGCTGCACTGTGTGAAGCTTCTATTTCCACGGTCCCTACAGCGTCTCCCTGTGTATCCAGAGCTAGCAAGGATCCTATGGAGGATGTCTGACTGATCTTTCTTGATCTTTTGGCTGATCTTTCTAAGATCTTCTGACTGATATATAAGATTTTTTGACTGTTCTGTTTCTCCACCAAAGCACTGAGAATGTGATCTCTTAACTTACTGTTGTGATGATATGGCTATAGCCCCCAGTCTAGATGAATTACAGACAGTGACTCAATCGAGGTGACACCTTGAAGATCTGTTGAAGTTTTATTCCAAAACTGTAGAAAATCCACAACAATATACATCTGATAGGTCAAAAAATCATAATGAATCTGAGTCCACAAGGCTTGCAAAGGATTACTGGGAAGGGATCAAGGTGGAACTATCTGAACAGGAAATCCCTGCGCCATGAGGAAGGGAGGAGAGAAACCCAGGGGTAGATAAGACATGTGCAATTCTTAAAGGCATATCACAAGTCATGTAAAACATGACAACCAGTGACAGGAGTTTATCCCCTTGCAGCCTTCAGCAAGTATTATTTTACCCCTGCTTTGGCTTCTTTTGTTCTGAAATTCCGTTTCAACACCAAACACAATTTTTTTTTTCTCCCCTCTCGCAGCAGGGTCTTTGGTTTTTTTTTTTTCCTTTCAGCAGCCTGTCCATCGGCCGACCTGAG
This sequence comes from Leptobrachium leishanense, assembly GCA_009667805.1. Lineage (NCBI taxonomy): Eukaryota > Metazoa > Chordata > Amphibia > Anura > Megophryidae > Leptobrachium > Leptobrachium leishanense. The sequence continues at coordinate 36,572,674 of CM019072.1, read as the reverse complement.
TCGTTCACAGACGCTTCCAGAGGACAACCCTGATCGGCCGGCTGGTTTTCTGTAGACTGATGATCAAGTCGTTGTTCTGACTGCGGTGCCAGTGGACACCAAGCCTTACTCTGTATACCTCCTCATCCTACTTACAAATTCTATACCCCCAGCCTATTATCTATCTACACATACTATACAGCCCCTAGCCTATCTACACTTACTAGTATTAAAGCCCCTCATCTTGTATACCTGTTGTCGGGGAGGAGGGAAGAAAACAGATGTTTATGCAGCTCCCGGGCTGAAGGCTCTGTACCTCCCCAGCAGGATTTCATAGCTATAGCTGCTGCTTCTAATCCTGGATCATAGGAGCAAGCTCCGTATTAGGGATGTGCAATTCGTTCTGTACCAAATCGATTTTCAGACGAAATTTACCATTTTCGTGCTTCCGAGGGCATCCCAAATCCGAAATGTCGACCACATGAAATTTTGGATCGATTCGAAATTTCGAGTCATTCGATTCGATAATTTGGATGATTTGAAATTTTGGGTCGATTTGGTGATTCAGGTCATGTCAGTGTTTGGATCATTTCAGTGATTCGGATCATTATGGGTCATTCGGTTCAGTTGTTTTATGCTGCACTAATTATACAGTAGAGGTGCTGCCAGGCAGTGTGCGGATTCAAATGCTGCATTATTCTGTAGATGTGCTGCCCGGCAGTGTGCAGATTCATATGCTGCATTTGGGTGGGGTCAGACGAACGCAGTGTGAACGTGCGTTCAGCTGCACTAAATTACGGCCGTAGTAGCAGCAAATGACGTCCAATGACGGCAAATATACAAAGTACGGCTGCACGAAAATTCGGCTGCACAACGCAAGCGGTTAAAGAAAAATTTTTTGGAGAATGTGGAACCGCTAGTACTGACGCACAGAGTATGCTGCATCGCATAGCGGCGTATGTGCGTGATTAGGAGACGTCAGACGCTGCACTGTCCAGCCAACATTACGTCCATTTGTTTCTTATAGCTCCGTCAAAAAATACAGCCGAAATTGCGCATCGTATGACCGCTATCGTGTCTTCCATGAAAAAATGCGTTCGGACGCATCAACGCACTTTTTCATGGCAGACGTGAAAAATGTGTTTGTTTGACCCTAGTCTTATTCTGTAGAGGTGCTGCCCAGCAGTGTACGGATTCTTATGCTACATTATTCTGTAGAGGTGCTGCCCGACAGTGTGCGGATTCATATGGTGCATTAATACTGTAGAGGTGCTGCTCGGCAGTGTGCGGATTCATATGCTGCATTAATACTGTAGAGGTGCTGCTCGGCAGTGTGCGGATTCATATGCTGCATTAATTATACTGTAAAGGTGCTGCCCGGCATTGTGCGGAATCATATGCTGTATTGAAACCTATGGGCTAAAAAGCCTTGTTTCTTTAAAAAAAGTTAAGAAACCTAAAATTTCACCCAAAAAATGCTTACAAAAATCTTAAAAGAATAAATAAGTAAAGGAACTTTCATTCTATTGGTAGTAATCTACTTCCATTCTTAAATAAGCAATAAAAAAAACAAATAACTCATTAAAAAATGAAAAACCAAATCAACCTAATGATCCGAATCACCGAAATGATTCAAATGCCAAAATGACCCGAATCACCGAATCGATCTTAAATTTCGAATTGATCCGAATTTTCGAATCGAAAGGAAAAAGGTCCGAAACGACCCGAAACTAAAAAAAACACCTGGAAAAAAAAAAAATTTTCAGCGGTGCACATCTCTACTCCGTATACAGGGGTGCATGGAGGAGAGCTCCCGAATGCGTAAAGCGGTGAAGCTGCAGAATTTTTTCTCTGCCATGAGAAAAGAATGGGAGCTGCAACTCATGGAACTGCAGAGCACACAGTCTAGGCCAAATCATGTTTCCGGGTGGCAACTGCCCTGAAGATAAAAAATGAAGCGGTATATGTAAAATAAATTACAAAACCATAGTGCAGATAGCAGATGAAAAATATCAACATTTTAGCCCCTGCTTAAATTGAACTCACAAGATGTGAATAATTAGTAGGCACATAGCAAATCTTTTTTCTTTTTGTTACCCCTCCTGGTCGGAATGGAAGATATGAGGTCTCCTGGGCTCTGTCAGCAAGAATTAGCACCGTGGACTCCTTCCAGAATACACACCGCAAGGAAAATCCAGGGTTAGAGAAGCTATTTTTTTAGAAAGTTCACGCAGGTGCTTTTTAAAATAAAATTAATTTAATATATCATAAAAAGAAACACATTCCAACTCGTTTCGTCTCTATAAGGGCAGAGACTTCATCAGGGAAATATCGGCAACTGCCCTGAAACCTGAACACAGGACTCAAAACTCGAACTGTCTAGGTGAAACCCATAAAGGTGGCAACCCTACCCTGGGTGTCACGTTTCGTTGCTCCAGCCCTGTCCCCCTGCCCTCTGTATTCCTTATTCCTGTTTTTCCCATGTGTTTCTGTATGCTGCTATTGCCTGGCTAGCAGACCAGGGCTTCTAGTCTGATCAGTTCACCTGCCTGTGATGTGTGCTGATCCCTTCTCTATTTAAAGCAATGGGCCCATATCCCATTGCTCTATCATGTGTTCCAGTTTGCCTGTATCCAGTCTGCTGCATTCTGAGCTCCCTGCTGTTAGTCTAGTCCTAGTCTGTATATACTTGTTCAGTTTATTTCTTTGGTTTCCCCTGTCTGTCTGCTGTTTCCTCAGTTATTCTCGTGTTCCTGGTTTATGTCTATTATTCCTGTATATTTATTTCATAGTGTTACTCCCTTGCTTTGTTTTGGTTTTCTGTTAATGGTATATGTGATATGCTGATTACCTGGTTTTGACCCTTTTGCCTGGCTGACTTCTCTCCCGGTTCAGGATCCCTGGCTACTAGGGATGTCCGTTTCGATTCGGACCGATTCATTTTTTTCATGAATCGGTCCGATTTGGTGCTTCAGATTCTGCCGATTTTTTTTTTTTTTTTTTTTTTTTTTTTTTTCCCCGAATCGGATCCGAAAATGTCCGATACAAAAAGATTTCTGATACAAAACAAAATAATTTCGTATGGAACTGAAATGTGTAAAATCGCAAGTCATTTTCGTTCAATTCGTGATTTCGGACATCGTATTTTTCGGTTCCATTGCTGGTTCCGTAATTTCGTGTCGTTTCCAATTATCCGATATTTCGGTTGATACGATATTTCTGTCGATACGGTAATTCTGCCGATTCTATCATTTTTTTATTAAAGATCCTTTTTTTCTTATGAATATGATTAAATAAAGTTGTGCAATGCATATTAAAATGGTATGAAAGGAACAAAACGATTTAAAAAACGCAAAACTGACCCAAATGGTCTGACTTTAAAAATAAAAAACAGAACAAAAGGTTTTAAAACTAAAAAAGTTCATCAAAATGATCTAAAACGGAAAAAAAAAACAGAACAAATAAAATGATTTAAAAATAAAAAAATAAAAAATAATAACCCTTTCGCTGCTGAGGCATTTCACGCCTCTGTGCTGAGCTAATTTTTACCGGTTTCGCTCATCATGTTTAAATGCGTTTCAAAGCTTTATTTTATTATATAAACCAGACATATTATATATCGTTCTTTCCGGCGGACTCGGCAGATTCATAATATATCATTTATTATATGTATACGTTATGTCTTGTCTGTATGTATATTATAACAACAAATGCAATAAAATTTGAATTTTCAATAATTTACAACATGTAAAGTGTTTTTTTCACATTTTAACAAGCGAGCGTTTGCAGTTGTATTTTATGCTAGTTCCTAAGCCTGCCCGGAGGGCAGTCTATTGTTGTTGTTGCCAGCTCAGAATCCGTGTCCACATATTTGCTTTTCAATGTCCTATCCAAAAGTATCGCTATATATAAATGCGTTTGTAATGCGTCTGTCTCCGTCCCATCCGCGACGGGAGGGCCGAGTGAGCAGCTGTGATGGATGCGGCTGACTGCGCATTACAAAGGCATTTATATATTAGAGCAGGCTCCTCTTCCATTCCTAGATTGTAAGCTCACGTGATCGGCTCCTCTTCCCTCTTAATCTGTAAACTAACGTGTGCGCGGGCTCCTCTTTTCCCTCTTAGATTGTAAACTCATGTGAGCGGGCTCCTCTTTTCCCTCTTAGATTGTAAGCTCACGGGAGCAGGTTCAAGGTGGTGGTGGTGGTGCTGGATGGGTGCCCAGTTGGAGGGATACCAATACTTCACCTTGTTCCGGCGCCATGCTCACATGTCCCCAGATCTCCGGATTGAACCAAGCACCATGCTGGTTCCAGCTTCCCAGCCTCTTATGGCACCAGGGACCACAGGCGGCACTCCCCTGCACCAGCCACCGGGGATAAAAGTTTGCCAGGGTCTGGGGGTGACTCATGGCAGGGGTGTGAGGGCAGATGGGCGAGGGAGAGGCGCTGTGTGCGAGGGACAAAAAAATTGCCGATCCTTTGGAGAGATCTGGAGATCTGGGATGCAGTTCTTTGAATTGCTGTGATGTGCAAATGGCTTCTGCAATAATAAACCTATATATGTGTGTGTATATATAGGGTTATAGGGTATATATGGGGGTTACAGGGGGTGTGTGTATGTATGTATGTATATATATATATATAATTACACACAGACTGGGGTTATAGGGTGTAAATATATATATAATATATGTAATGGTGTATCTACATATATATTGGGGTTGTAGGGTATATATATATTGTTACAGGGTGTGTATATATGGGGTTACCGGTAAATATATATATATATTAGGGTTAGAGGGTGTGTATATATGGGGTTTACAGGTTGTGTATATATAGGGTTTACAGGGTATATACAGTATATTGGGGTTACAGGGTGTGTATATATGGGGTTTACAGGGTGTGTGTGTGTGTATGTATATATATATATATATATATATATATATATATATATATATATATATATTATGAAAAGCCTTAACCATACCTTGCTGGACTGGATTCTCTCCTCATGTCCTGATAGAATACAGTAGGCAGGCGTTCTCGCTAATAGCTTCAGTGATCACTGTCTAGTGTACTGTGTGCACAAAATAAAGGCCACAAAATCTCCCCCAAAGGTAATAATCACCAGGTCCTTCAAGAAATTTAATCTTGAATCCTTCCTAAATGATCTCAAAGGCTGGTACAGGCTAAACCTAATCCCAGACCTGGACTGTGGAATTGAATACTTTCAGTCAGAGCTCCTGCAAGTCTGGAATGCCCATGCCCCGCTGCGTAAAGTGCGAGTCAAAGGGGCACATCTCCCCTGGGTTACAGCTGACCTCACACACATGTACAAGCTTAGAGATTCACTCTGGTCAAATTTCAAGAGTACTGGATCCTTGAACGATCACTGTGAATACCGAAAATGGCAGAATGCATGCACAAAGCAAACAAAAATGGCCAAAGCCCAATACTTCAATGAAAATCTAAACAATAACATATCAAACCCGAGAAATTTTTGGAAAATCCTAAATAACATACAGTTGCCCCCTGTCCACTCCCAACCAGCAGCTGTCAAAGTAAACAACCAAACCCTGCAACACCCCCTAGATGTAGCAAATGCCTTTAATAACTATTTCATTGGATGCGCCAACACCCTGATTGCGAAGCTAGCAATTGAAACACATTCAGAAAGGCAGCACACAAGTCAGATCCTTCCAACTGTGCAAAAATCCTGTATCAAAGGGAAATTCAGTTTTAGACCGGTGCCTGTCAGTGCCATTACTAAACTTCTCTGTAACCAAAAAATGAAACACCAGTCAGGACCTAACCAAATTCCAGCAATGCTGCTGAAAATCAGCGTGCCAGCAATTGCAAAACCTGTCGCAACCCTAATCAATGAATCACTGACGACTGGATATATATGCAAACTCTGGAAGACTGTCAGGGTTATCCAAAGAGATTCGAAAAGTCACCGCACGTTCGGTGACTTTTCGTTCTCTTCAATTCGGTTCCTTTTGCCGATTGCATTTCGGTGACCCTGCGGTGTATTCAGCAAACACCACAGGGTCCCCGAATTGCAGGGAAAAGGTGCCGTAAACCCACCGAACACTAACCGAATGCACGCTGAAAACAAGCAAAAACATCTGGATTAACCTTTGAAAAAGACGAACAGGAGCCGAACAGGAGCCGAACATGAGCCGAATCACACAGAGCCGAAGCAGCTGTGACGTAGAGGAGGCAGTGAATAAATTAGAAAAACCATTTGTATGAATCTGGGAAAATGAAACGCTGTTTGCAAAGAAACTACTAAGCGAAAATGTCTGAAATTTTCACAGGAGGTCCAGGGAATGATAATAAAGAGGGCTGTTACAAAAAAAATAAATAAACTAAAAAAAAAAAAAAAAAAAAATCGGACTTTTAATAAAAAAAAAAAATCAGAAAAATGCTTAAACTATCCTAAAAAATCTATAAATAAAGAGACTTTTTGCTGCAGAATTTTATAATGAACGGTTTATTAGATATTGAATTAAAACAGGAATATTTTTAACATTGAAGCCTATTGGGATTCTCCTGAATAAATTTGCCGAATGAAACCACCGAATGGCAGGGCATTAGGGGAACCTTTCACTGCTGGTTTGTGTTCTCTGAATAGCCGAAGCAGTGCTTCTCTATGGGGATTTCACTGCCCTCGAACAGGGACCGAACAGGCACCGTATGTGCAGGCAATTCGCCAGGATTTGGCGAATTGCCTGCTCTCTGGATAGCCGAATGGCCAGGAAAGGTAACCGAACGCTGATTTTCAGCGTTCGGTTACCTTTCTCAAGCAATTCGGATCTCTTTGGATAACCCTGTGTGAGAGTGGTACCTATCCATAAAAGTGGAGACAATACTTTGGTATCCAACTACCATCCAATATCATTGCTTCCTGTAATGTCAAATTCTGGAAAAATGTGTTTACACTCAATTACGCGATTACTATCAGTATTTGAACTATTTAACCCCAGATCAATCCGGCTTCCGTCCAAATCATTCAACCACAACTGCCCTTTTAAAAGTTTCCAATGATATCCAGGCTGGTATGTAACAAGGAAACCTAACTGGAGCCATCTTCCTTGATTTTGCAAAGGCCTTTGACACAGCAGACCTTGGCATCTTATTACAAAAACTTAAAAACTCTGGTATTGGTGATCGCACGCTAACCTGGTTTCAATCATATGTGTCTGATCGGTCGCAATATGTGTCCATTTCTGACAGCACTTCCCTTCCCCTCCCAGTCACTTGCGGTGTACCCCAAGGCTCGATACTCGGCACCCTGCTATTCACAATATTCATAAATGATCTGCCCAATGTCTGCAAAGCCTCAACTGTACACATGTACGCAGACGACACTGTAATCTATACCAGCAAACCAGATCTCCCACAGCTGGAGGCCGTGCTGCAAGAACAATTCACAGAGGTAGAAAAGTGGATCAAAGATAACAAACGTTTTCTAAATGCTGACAAAACTGTAACGATGCTCGTGGAACAGCACCTAAACTACATAAATTGCAAACACCCCATCTATGTGTCAGGACAAAATCAAATGGCATGTTGACCACAGTCACTTCTCTCAAATATCTAGGTATGTGGTTAGACCCAAATCTATCCTTTGGCTCCGCATCAAAAAACTTTCATCTAAACTTTACCCCAAACTAGGTGCCCTATACAGAAAGAAATCCTGCCTGAGCCCTGCGGGAAGAAAGCAGATTGTACAACAAATGCTTATGCCAGCTATTGAATACGGACATGTAGTGTATGCAGCGACCCCGCAAACGCACCTCCAGAAACTTACTACATTGTATAACTCATTCTGTTGCTTTGTGCTACAATGTAACTACATGGCCCACCATCGTGACATGTTAAAAGAGCTAAACTGACCGTCGCTGGAATCTAGACACACTCTTCACCTTTCCAACCTGGTGTTTAAGAGCTTTTCTTGGAAGCTACCACCCTACCTGAATAGGCTGCTTCCCTCAGCAGTTCCCTCATCCTATAACCTCCGATCCAGGACCATCACATTACTTGCAATACCACAATACAAAAAGAAAGTGGCTCGATCCTCATTTTCCTACAGAGCACCACAATTAGGGAAAAACCTCCCAGACGCCATCAAATCTTCCCCCAGTCTAAAGTTCCTTATGAGCTCCCTATTAACATACCTCAAAAAGGAATGCACCTGTAAACATGTAACATAGTGAATGTATTTCCTATATTTATTTTCTGTTAATCTGTATATTTGTTTTGTGTTAATATCTTTCATTTTACTACTTTGTATTTCTGTAACAATGTTCTTGAACCCAGGACATAATTGAAAACGAGAGAAATCTCAATATATCCTTCCTGGTAAAATCCTTAAAAAAAATTTATATATAAAAAAAATATGGGTTTTACAGAGTGTGTATATAAATTGGGGTTACAGGGAATGTATATATGAGGTCACAGGGTGTGTATATGTGTATATATATATATATATATATATATATATAGTAGAGGGTGTGTGTATATATGGGGTTTACATGTTGTGTATATCTAGGATTTACAGGGTATAAACAGTATATTGGGGTTACAGGGTGTGTGTGTGTGTATATATATATGATTACAGGGTGTGTATGGGGTTAGTGTGTGTGTGTGTGTGTGTATATATATATATATGTTTTACAGAGTTTGTATATATGGGGGTCAGAGGGTGTGTGTATATGTGGTTACAGGGTGTGTATATATTTAAAGGGTGTGTATAGCTGTGAGCCTGGCTTCTCTAATGTTCTCTGGCTCCTTCCAGTTTGCAAGGCTGCAGGGCAGGCTGGCTGGCTCTCTCCACACTCCTCAGGCTCCAATCTGCCTCTCGATCATGTCCCGTCCTCTTCTCTGTGCACTGCATACTCACTGTGCATCACGTGGATGAGTGATCACGTGGGAGGAGCTAACGCAGTGTAGAGTTTCCCGCTCATGTTTCTGATGAGGGAGGCACGCTGCTGCGTTTGGAACTCTGCGGCCGGAGTGAGGAGGATTGCTGTGAGTGAGTACGTGAGGGATCAGCTTCTTTTTGTTTTCATTTCCACGTGCGCATTCTAGCGGGTTTTTTTCATTGCACATGTGTATTGCGTCCGCCGCCTGCGGCTTGTTAAAAAAATTAGTAGGACTTGTTAAATTTTTTGGGGGGAAATTACACGATTTTTAACAAACGCACCCCATACAAAAATCGTTAGTGCAGCATCATTGTTCACATAATAATTGAAATGGGAACAATATTGCTGCATTAACAAAACAAAACAAAAAAAATAAATGTTTTTTTTAAATATTTTTTTATTTTATTTTCAATTTTTATAATTTTTTTGCTCTGGCCGATCCATCGATACCAAACATTAACCCCTGGCTGCCACGGATTGGGAGATAGGGGGTTCATTGGTGGCAGTTAGGGGTTATGTACGATGACGCCAGTCGTCAGGGGGAGATCCCGGAAGCTTGGCCGACATCCAAGCTCTGGGAGAGGATCGTGATCTGGCGCCTTTAGACGCCGAATCACGATCCGGCCCCCAAGGGGGTTAAAGCCAGCCACTGTTTGGAAGGGCAGGCTTTGCGCTTCCAAACGGTGCCCGCCTTTCTCCGCTGCCCCCAGCCGATCGGAAGGGAGAGAGGTCCAAAGGTCCCCCCTTTCAGGCACCTCCACCGCACTCACGCGGGGGGGCACCTGAAATAGATGTCATCGTGCTAGCGTGATAACATCTGTTGTCCCAGCAGTGTGTGGATTCGTATGCTGCATTAATTATACTGCAGAGAAGTGCTTCCCCGCAGTGTGTGGATTCATATGCTGCATTAATTATACTGCAGAGAGACGCTTCCCAGCAGTGTGTGGATTCATATGCTGCATTAATTATACTGCAGAGAGGTGCTTCCCAGCAGTGTGCGGATTCATATGCTGCATTAACTATACCGCACAGAGGCGCTTCCCCGCAGTGTGTGGATTCATATGCTGCATTAATTATACTGCAGAGAGGCGCTTCCCAGCAGTGTGTGGATTCATATGCTGCATTAATTATACCGCAGAGAGGCGCTTCCAAACAGTGTGAGGATTCATATGCTGCATTAATTATACTGCAGAGAGGTGCTTCCCAGCAGTGTGTGGATTCATATGCTGCATTAATTATACTGCAGAGAGGCGCTTCCCAGCAGTGTGTGGCTTCATATGCTGCATTAATTATATTGCAGAGAGGCGCTTCACAGTAGTGTGTGGATTCATATGCTGCATTAATTATACCGCAGAGAGGCGCTTCCCAGCAGTGTGTGGATTCATATGCTGCATTAATTATACCGCAGAGAGGCGCTTCCCAGCAGTGTGTGGATTCATATGCTGCATTAATTATACCGCAGAGAGGCGCTTCCCCGCAGTGTGTGGATTCATATGCTGCATTAATTATACCGCAGAGAGGCGCTTCCCCGCAGTGTGTGGATTCATATGCTGCATTAATTATACTGCAGAGAGGCGCTTCCCAGCAGTGTGTGGATTCATATGCTGCATTAATTATACCGCAGAGAGGCGCTTCCCCGCAGTGTGTGGATTCATATGCTGCATTAATTATACTGCAGAGAGGCGCTTCCAAGCAGTGTGAGGATTCATATGCTGCATTAATTATACTGCAGAGAGGTGCTTCCCAGCAGTGTGTGGATTCATATGCTGCATTAATTATACCGCAGAGAGGCGCTTCCCAGCAGTGTGTGGATTCATATGCTGCATTAATTATACCGCAGAGAGGCGCTTCCCCGCAGTGTGTGGATTCATATGCTGCATTAATTATACTGCAGAGAGGCGCTTCCAAGCAGTGTGAGGATTCATATGCTGCATTAATTATACTGCAGAGAGGTGCTTCCCAGCAGTGTGTGGATTCATATGCTGCATTAATTATACCGCAGAGAGGCGCTTCCCAGCAGTGTGTGGATTCATATGCTGCATTAATTATACTGCAGAGAGGCGCTTCCCAGCAGTGTGTGGATTCATATGCTGCATTAATTATACCGCAGAGAGGCGCTTCCCCGCAGTGTGTGGATTCATATGCTGCATTAATTATACTGCAGAGAGGCGCTTCCAAGCAGTGTGAGGATTCATATGCTGCATTAATTATACTGCAGAGAGGTGCTTCCCAGCAGTGTGTGGATTCATATGCTGCATTAATTATACCGCAGAGAGGCGCTTCCCAGCAGTGTGTGGATTCATATGCTGCATTAATTATACCGCAGAGAGGCGCTTCCCCGCAGTGTGTGGATTCATATGCTGCATTAATTATACTGCAGAGAGGCGCTTCCAAGCAGTGTGAGGATTCATATGCTGCATTAATTATACTGCAGAGAGGTGCTTCCCAGCAGTGTGTGGATTCATATGCTGCATTAATTATACCGCAGAGAGGCGCTTCCCAGCAGTGTGTGGATTCATATGCTGCATTAATTATACCGCAGAGAGGCGCTTCCCAGCAGTGTGTGGATTCATATGCTGCATTAATTATACCGCAGAGAGGCGCTTCCCCGCAGTGTGTGGATTCATATGCTGCATTAATTATACCGCAGAGAGGCGCTTCCCCGCAGTGTGCGGATTCATATGCTGCATTAATTATACCGCAGAGAGGCGCTTCCCTTCAGTGTGTGGATTCATATGCTGCATTAATTCTACTGCAGAGAGGCGCTTCCCTGCAGTGTGTGGATTCATATGCTGCATTAATTATACCGCAGAGAGGCGCTTCCCCGCAGTGTGTGGATTCATATGCTGCATTAACCATATGATATGAGATTTGAAACTTTTTTGTATACGTAATAAATATATATATTTTTATCCGATTATTGATTATTGTATTTTTCAAAGCAAAACACAGACAATTAAAAGAATTCAGGAGAATTTCTAAGAAATATAAACGATTGATTTTTGTGTCTCGTATGGATTTCTTATGAAATAATAATCCCTGATATATTGGAGGCAACTGCCGAGATAGGTCCAGTAAGTCCAATATAGACATATTGGAGGCTTGGTTGATAAATCCAATATATAACGTGTTCTAAACCCGATAGACGCTTGTCTTTTTTCAGCCTTAGTAACTATGCAACTATGAATCAAAACCAACAACATTCTGAAAACGAAATTATTTTGAAACAAAAAATTTTTTTCAGCCTTGCACACCTCCTAATAGAAACAGAGTGCCTGAAGGGGAGGGGGGTCCTTTGGATCCCCCTCTCCCAATGGGAAAGGTTTACAAAAGGTCGCAGTCTGACCTTTCCAGCAATGCCTCTCTTAACCTCTCGGGTGCCAGACTTCTCCCGGTGGTGCCTGACATCTTGGATGTCAGGCCAGCCTCTGGGGCCTCCCCCTTCCCACTGACGACATCATGCATGGGCGCGATGTCAGTAGTGGAACTAACCCCTAGCTTCCCAGGGATTTCCCTAAGGAAATCCCTATATTAGAGATAGGGGAGGGTGTTGTTTGGACCTTTGTGTCTCCCGATCCATGGCAGCTAGAGGGTCATGATTAGTGTTGTTAGAAAGTCCAGAGCACGGTCTTTCCAATGGTATCAAACATGACCAGGATGGTGCATGAACTCACCTTCTCATTTCCCACAATTAAAAATTTACAGGGTTATTCAAAGACATTCTGGCCCCGAAATGTAACCAAACACTGAATTTCACCGTACGGCTACATTTCCTGGCTATTCAGAGAGCAGGCAATTCGCCAAATGTTGGCGAAATGCCTGCACGGACGGTGCCTGTTCGAGGGCAGTGAAATCCCCATAGAGAAGCAATGCTTCGTCTATTCAGAGAACACAAAACAGCAGGGAAAAGTTGCCAAAATGCCCTGCTGTTCAGTGGTCTCATTCGGCAGGTTTATTCAGGAGAATCCCATAGGCGTCAATGTTAAAAATATTCCAGTTTTAATTCAATATCTAATAAACAGTTTATTTTATTCTGCTGTAAAGAGTCTCTTTATTTTTAGATTATTGTTTGGGATTTTTCTGTCAACATTTGTTTCTGTTTTTTTAATGTTTTTTTCAGACCTTTTCATTTACATTTTTCAGGTGTAACAGACCTTTTCATTACCATTCATTGGATCTTATATGTAAATTCCAGACATTTTCGTTCAGTAGTGTTTTTGCAAACAGAGTTTAAATTTTCAAACTTTCAAGCGTACTGTTTTTGTTTTTTTCACTTTGTTCGTCTGCGTGTCGGGTTTTTCCGGCAGCTGCTCTGCGCTGTGATCAGCGGCTAGTCGGGTTTCTCCAGCGTGTTCGGCATGGTTAATCCAGCTGTTTTCTGCGGGTTTTGGTGAGTGTTTGAGTGTTCGGCGGGTTTGCAGCGAGTGTTCGGCGGGTTTTCCCTTCACTATGGGGGCCCTGCGGTGCTTGCTGAATACACCGCAGGGTCAGTGAAATAGGATCGATGAATCGCCCCGAAGTGCAGGGAAAGAAGTCACCGAACGTACGGTGACTTTTCGATTCTGTTTGAATAACCCTGTTAGTTTAGCTAAAATCGTGTATTTCCTCAGAAAAATACAGTAACAGGTTCCCATTTCTATTTTTATTTTTTTTTAACAAGAGTACGCCATAGAATATATAACCACAAAGGCTTGGATGATCAAATGTGAAACAATTATTTTACACACTATAGATGATTGAAATTTTAATGGATTTTGTTATAGCATTCTGGCAGGACACAACGTATACATATAATAATGATATAATATAAATCTGCCAGGTCTGCTGAAAATAAGGATATATAATTTGTCTGGGTCCTACAATTAAACATAATTTCAAATTGCGTTTATCCCCTTCACTGCTGAGCTATTTGACCTCTGTGTGCCCAGCTCATTTTTTACTGGTTTTGCTCTTCATGTTTAAACACGATTTGAAGTTAAGTATTATTATACAACCCAAACAAAATATATCTCCTTTTTTATGACACTCAGCAGATTCATAACATATCATTAATATATGTATATATCATGTCCTGCCAAAATGTTATAACAAAAAATGTGAATTTTCAATAAAACCTCAATCACCTACAGTGTGTAAAATAATTATTTCACTTTGTCCTCCAAGCCTTTGCAGTTATATATTCAAGATGTCAGAGAACCACGATCCATCACCTTGGAGTTAAAGACAGGCACCTCTGAGAAGGGCAGAATAATAAACATATATACATTGGATTTTTGCACCCAGGCAGTAAATTTAACTAATATTGATGGTAAAGAGAGTGCTGGTTCAAATTTGATGGAGATATATATATATTAGGCAATTACAGAAGGAAAACCTCGACATTCTTGAAACCAGGTTATCACAGAAACCAACACACATGTAGAACTAAATCAATCCGTTACTCAAACAATGCAAATGTGTTAATTAATCAATTAACGCATTAACCTGAATCATCGCAGTGTTCAAAACAAGTATTGATTAATAAATTACTGCAGGAAGATCACATGTGACAAACAGGAACATTACACTTATTAAAGAACATCACTGTAGTTCATTAATTAAGATAGTCAATTAATCCATTGAGCTTCTTTCTGTCACGTTTCCTGTGTTTTCAGCCATGCCCCTTTCTGTAGTTGGCCATGCTGCCTTAAGTTGTTCCAGGGTTCTGCTGTGTTGTTCTGGTCTGGAGTCACATGGTCCGATCACACAGACCTGCTCCCCTATATAACTGCCAGCATCACAGAGGTTCAGTGACCTGATATGAGTTCTCATGGTGGCTATTGTCCTGTGTGTCCTGGTCCTCCTGATTCCTGGTTCCTGTTTCCTGCGTTGCTGCTTCGCATTTATGTATAGTTTATCTGGTTTTGACCTTGGCTTGCTTTCCTGACTAGCCATTTCTGCCTGCTCCTTTTATATTGAATTTTGATCTGTTTCCAACCTCTGCTTGTCTAACGATTCTGACTCTATATCCCTGTATCAAGTCCTGACTATTCCTATATGTTTCATGTTTCATGTTGTATGTGTTTGGTTTGTTTTAAAGTCTGTATTGATTAGAGGCCATCAGAAGGATCTCTCCAGTTTAGGATTCCTGTTCTGTCTTGTTAACCCTCACCCTTCCTCCTCCTCTGGCTCTGTCATCCTTTGTGAGGCTTCCATAGATAGAAAGACCATTAGGATATTTTCCCCAGTGATAGGGATCCTTTTAGTTTTCTTCCTTGCCCTCCTGTCCCTTGTGTTTCAGTCTGGTTTATTTCATGCCCCGGAATCTGTATTATTTATCTGTCTTGTATTTAACTATCAGCTAACCTGCCTCAAGGCTAAACTCCTCCTTGTTTCAAGTTTCTATGATGGCCCAAGTTGGCTATAAGCCCCACCGTGACACTTTTCTTTTGAGCCCTTCTTTTCGTGGTGGGATACTGGGATGCAACCTGGGCGAGTCGCTAGGGCAGCCACCTAGGCCCTGGCCCTCCTTTTGGCCCCAGGTCTCCTGGCCTAGTGGCCTGATCCTCTTCCATGGCTCTAGGTTTCCTTCAGGTTACCGGGCGAGCCGGATACGCCACAAATTGTTTGACGGTCCCTCGCCCCCCTATCTACCTCCTTTTTAAAAAAAAAAATTCCCGGTCCCATGGCACTCTTGTCGACATTCATCGTTCTTTTGATTTTCGCTGGATTAATCCACCTGCTAACTTTTGAGATCCCTCCCTCTTGTTTAAGTGTGTACTTTTTGGCCCTGCGAGGCCATATTTGCTGGTCGGACTGTGACCTTTGGCACAAAATAAAATTTTCAATATAAAAATAAAACACTGCGCAGTGTAGAACACCCTCTGCTATATATAACGTACTGTACAGAGTGCTATGTACAGCTTACTGTGTTATATACAATGCTCGTTGTATAACAACCTGCGCTGTGCGTCCACAGGGATGATGGGGATTAGAGCTGCAGGTTTAGGCAGCTGTACTTCCTGTCATCGTCCAGTTTAACATGATGGTAATTGGAGACCAGGTAAATATGGAGCAGCTGATGTGTGTACACCTTACCTGGGACATGCCATTATATCTAGCTTTGTAAGTAATTTACAGCCCAAGAAGCTTGCAATCCTCTTTATTATTATACATTTATTTATAATGCACCAACATGCAGGGCAATACAGGGATACAATGAATTGGCATACAAAAAGCTGTTGGCAAGGAGAGTATTGGGAGATAATGAAAGATATATGGGGTTATGGGGGAGATGAGTTGTGGAGCACGAGGGTGAGAATTGCTGAATTTTCCTAAAATTTGATGGAGAGTTCTATTTTTAATAAACAATCGGAAGCAAGTATTTGCATAAAACTGCCCGTCCACTGGATCCAAAGTTGGAAGACCAACTTGTTCATCAGACTATGTACGATGTAGGTCATATGACTAGATCCATCCATTGGAAGCAACTATGGACAACCTATGTTGAACGACTAGTTTTGTGCATTGCAAGCAATCGGTCAGATGATCCACCTCAAGATTCAGATCACAGGTGGAGTGCAGAGACTGCCAAGACTAGAATTAACTGTTTTTCCATAGAGACTGTATAAAAACCAGTTTTTGGAAACACTGCAGTCCTTCTTGTGTGAGAGAATGGATATGAATCAGGGCGAGATGTTCTTATCGGTACAAAAGTCATACCTGAGACAGCATTGTCTGATGAAGTGAAAACGTCAGTGTTAGGTGACCCCAATATTGTTTATTTACATTCTTACTTAATCAAACATTTATTTTTATTACATTGCAAGAGGTGAAGAAGAGTTGGCGGAACCTCAGGGCTGTAATTTCAAAACAATTCAGGCACAGAAATATGGAGATGCAGCTTCCAAAATGACATCTACGTGGGCTTTTTACAAACAAAATATTTAATATGTGGGTAAAAACTGCTTGATCCAAGGATAAATCTGACGCCATTCTGGGGTCAAGAAGGAATTTTATCGCAGTATGTTGCATATTGGCGAGCATTCAGACTGGGGTTTTTGCCTTCTCCAATTCCCATTGTGGTTACTGAACGTGGTTGGGGCGGGGGAAGCCTCGCACATCGGCTGACTACTACCTGCATTACAAATTCATGCTTCATTCCTACAGTCTAGCTATATTCATTGCTAAACTCTCATTTACTTCTCGTTCCTTATCTCCACCTTCTCTCATGATTCTAGACTTCAGTTTCATACTTTCAATCTGCTAATGCGTCCTACTTGTCTTGCAATACATCCACAGACCTCACAGCTGTCAGCTTTGCTGACTACTTCACTGATAAGATTATAAAACCTAAGGGGTTAGTCAGAGAGGTCCGACATGTCGCCGAAATGTAACCGGACACTGAAATTCAGTGTACGGTGACATTTCGTGGCCATTTGGTTGTTCAGAAAGCAGGCAGTTTGCCAAATTTTGACAAATTGCCTGTATGTACGATGCCTGTTTGATGGCAGTGAAATCCCCCATAGAGAAGCAATGGTTAATCTATTCAGAGAACACCGAAAAGCAGTGAAAAGTTGCCGAAATGCCCTGCTGTTTGAGGTTTTAATTCGGCAGATTTAGTCAGGAGAATCCCATAAGCTTCAATGTTAAAAATATTCCCGTTTTAAACCAATATCTAATAAACCGTTTATTATTTTAATCTGAGGTAAAAAGTCTATTGATCCTTTTTTTTTTTTTTTTTTTAGGATCTTTTAGGCATTTTTTGGGATTTTTACAGGAGAATTTTTTTTTTTTTCTGTAACAGACCTTTTTATTATCATTCATAGGATCTTATATGTAAATACCAGGCATTTTCGTTCAGTATTTGTTTTTGCAAACAGCGTTTCAATTTTGACACTTTTAATCGTACTGTTTTTTTTTTTTTTTTCACTCCATTCGTCAGCTTTTCGGCTTTTTCTGGCGGTTGCTCAGCGCTCTGTTCGGCGGCTCGTCTGCATTTTCCGGACGTGTTCGGTGTGTTTTTTGGGGCGGTTTGAGTGATCTGATACTTTGGATTGTATCGGATGCATTTTTTCGGCGGGTTTTCTGCGGCTCTTCCCTGCGGTGAGTGCTGAGTACACCGCAGGGTGGGGAACTTTGATTCCCCCGAAGTGCAGAGAACTGCAGGGAACGAGAGAGCACCGAAAAGTCGGCGACATTTCGGTGCTCTCTGAATAACCCCTTTACACTGGAAATTATTTATTTGTAACGTATTTTATCAGGAAGGATACATTGAGATTTCTCTCTTCATTTGCCTCCTCCATTAACCCTTCAACCTCATTCACACCTTCACTCCTTGTCCTCTCTTTTACTATCAGGGTTATCCAGAGAAAGGTGAAACTCTGGAGAAGTGAAAATTCTAGTTCAAAATAGCCGATTTGGAAAGTGAGATAAATGGGAGAATTTTTCTGGTTTTCCTATTTTGACCTAGAATTTTCACTTCTCCTAATGTTCAACAGAGTTTACCTTCCTCTAAATAACCCTGAATGTCTTCCTTTTCTCCGGTCTCGGAGTAGGAGGTCTCAGCAGTTCTCATGTCCTCCTGCCCAACCACCTGTCCGCTTGACCCCATCCCCTCACAACTTATCCGAACTGTCCTACCAGTCGTTGTCCCTGCTATGACTCATCTATTTAACCTCTCCCTCTCCTCTGCATTCAAACCTGATCTGATCATCCCCATTCTAAATAAGCCATCTCTTGATCCCACCTCCCTTTCAAACTACTGTCCCATCTCTCTGCTCCCCTTCGCCTCCAATCTTAGAACGCCTGGTCTATAACCAGCTCACCGGTTTTCTCGCTGCCAACTATCTACTTGACCCACACCAGTCTTGCTTTCGCTCCCAGCAATCCACAGAAACTGCTCTGACAAAGGTGACCAATGATCTACTTGCTGCTAAAACCAAAGGTCACTCCTCACTGCTTATTCTTCTTGACCTTTGCACTGCATTCAACACTGTTGACCACCCTCTCCTGCTCCTCCTCACCCTGCGTCAACTTGGCCTCAGTGATACTGTTCTCTCCTAGTTCTCTTAATCAAAATACTGCTTCATGGAAGCACAGCCCGCATTACTGCATGGGTGGGTCAGCCCCTTGAAGGGGCCAGCTAGATGCACCACTGCCTGACTACACCGGGGCAGCCTGTCGCCCCCTTTAGTATGCCAGTGCTACTGCGGGTATCAGGGAGGTTAATGCTGGGTTCTGAGGCACTGAGATAGCACCTTCCCCGGAATACAAGGTTAACATGAAGACGGTAAAGGAAAATTTGCAAGCGTACATTATCCTGCTGGATGTCTCCATGTTGGCATCCATAACGGAATAATCAAAACGATTAGGGAATTGTGATCAAGTTAGGTGACATTATGTGAAAATCAAGGAACACGCTATATATAAAATGTACCCCCCCCCCTTCCTTTTTATCCCCTTAAATAATTGAACTGACGCAGTGGGCAGCATCTGTATTTTTTTTTTATTTCTTTTTAGATTAGGTGAAGTTTCTCACCTTTTCTCCCTCGGCACTGGGCTGCTCCTCTTCAGCTCAGTACATCCACAATGTAGACGTCCTTGGAGCGTCTTACACAATCTGCATAGTGCACGAGTTTTGCACTACAAACTATTTGATTTGGGGCATACTAGCTAATTGTCCCTATTTAAGAGAGACAGTCCTTATTTTGGTCATAAATCCCCCATCCTCTATTTTCTCATCTAATGTCACTATGCAAGGTGTGCAGATGTCTTTAGGGGCTCCTCCGTATATATTTGGGCTGTGCAGGTGTCTTTTTAGGATACTCTACCGCAGGAATCTAGTCACAAAAACATAAGTGTGGGTTTTCTGCTCCCCAATAAACCGTTGAAATGACGCACATAGTCCGCAGCCCCACAGTCACATATGATATCAATCAGGGCAGCCATCAGAAATGATGGGGCCCCTTACTAAACCTCACGATGCCCCCCCCCGGCACTCCCTCAACCTCTAACAGCTTTTCTCCCCCCTTCAAAAAAAAAAGGACATAACACAGCACCACAGCAATAAAACTCCCAGTAATGTGCAGTGTGTATGAACGTATCACAGAATCCACAGTAACGGGCTGTATATGATGGCCTTTGGGTCTGGGTCTGGTCCCTGGGTCTGGTTTGGGCCTTGGGGTCTGTGCTCTGGGCCTTGGTCTGGGCTGGGCCTTGGTTCCTGGGACTGGGCCTTGGGGTCTGGGCCCGGAGTCTGGTCTGGTCCCTGGGTCTGGGCTCTGGTCCCTGGGGCTGGGCCTTGGGGTCTGGTCTCTGGGTCTGGGCTCTGGTCCCTGGGGCTGGGCCTTGGGGTCTGGTCCCTGGGGCTGGGCCTTGGGGTCTGGTCCCTGGGGCTGGGCCTTGGGGTCTGGTCTCTGGGGCTGGGCTTTGGGGTCTGGTCCCTGGACCATGGGCCTTTGTCTGGGCCTTGGGGCCTGGTCCCTGGGTCTAGGCTGGGTCTGGGCCTTGGGTGTCTGGTCCCTGGGCCTTGGGGTCTGGGCCTTGGGGTTTGTGCCTTGGGGTCTGGGCCCTGGGTCTGGGCCTTGGGGCCTGGGCCCTGGGTTTGGGTCTGGGCCTTGGGGTCTAGGCCCTGGGTCTAGCCTGGGCCCTGGCTCACCACTCCGCTGTCTTCCTTCCTTCAGCTCTTCTTTTCTTCTCCTTTTCAGCCCGGGCCCTCCATCTCAGGCGCGCAGCTTCACTGAGTGGTGGGGCGGAGCCAAAGCAACGTGCTTGGGAGGCCCCCACACGCTGCTTGGCCCCGCCCAGCCAGTGAAGCTGCCAGGAGCCGGAGGAGACACTGTGTCTCCTCCGGCTCCTGCAGCAGAGACACAGCTTTTGCTTTTGAGTCCGATACCAGAGCTGTAAAAGGGCGACGCCGCTGCCGATGGGGGCCCGGGACCCCCACCGGGCCCCTTACGGCAGCATGGGGCGTAATGCCCTGATGGCGGCCCTGATATCAATGTTTAAATATAACTATAAGATGGGTTTTCGAGACTATTTTTATTGCAATTGGTATAAATATAATCTGCTGACTTAACTCCTTCCCGCTGCGGGGCCTACTATGCTGTCCCTGCGATGGGTGGACCTGAATGCTGCGGGTCGGCATAGTATGCCCCGCTAGCTTCTATGGGCTTCCTCCGGCCCCACCCACTAGTTGGCACGCATCAATCGCTGCTGTGGGGCGGCCTGGATCAGTATGCCTCAGATGGCGTTAAAGCCCTCCAGCCAGGCACCACCTGTCCGGCGTGAAAGGGTTAATAAGATAATATGATTGAAGCCTAAACGTTTTTTAGGGCCAAAAACAGGGACTATGTTCCTCCTTTAAAGATAGTGGAGGAGCTGTGTTCCTGAGCGCTCCTGCCGGACTTAACTACTGCTCTACAGGTTTGAGCTGTATTTACAGGCAATTTATTCTACTGTGTGTTTTTGTTAACATATTATTTTTGGTTTTGATCTTCACAAGGTTAGGACCACCCGAGAGATTTGCCTTGACGTGGCCGGGGCGCTTAATACTTCAATGGCCATTGAGTAAACCACAAATCTATCTTTTTTGCTTGTAGGTTTAGAGG
Source organism: Leptobrachium leishanense (assembly GCA_009667805.1). NCBI lineage: Eukaryota > Metazoa > Chordata > Amphibia > Anura > Megophryidae > Leptobrachium > Leptobrachium leishanense. Next base: position 36,551,174 of record CM019072.1, on the reverse strand, counting down.
ATTCTGAGAGCAGCTGATACAAATTGTGACTGTTGAACACTATGTGGCTGTCTTCTAGTGTTATTGTGCTGCCTGCGAGTAATGGGATTGTGCACGTAACAAATTCCTCTGTTATTGTTGGTTTTTATGTCAGTTTCTGTCTGGCATTGACATTCCAATCCTGTCGCTAAACTGGGGTGGAGTCCGTTTTGTGCCTCGCAGCTTGTGCAAGCTTACTGTACTTTGCGCTCCCCATGTTAGGAATAGGAGACGCAATCTATTTTTAGCGTCTCGAGGCGGGAGGTATTACAAGGTACATGTCATGTCCCATGGCTATAGCCATCCTGGAAACCCCCCCTGGTAGCACACTTCTGTTCTGTTCCACCCCTGAACCTGTATTCACTAATAACATCTTCAAGCAGTGAAAGAGTTAACCACCAGCACACTTTCAGTTAATACAACTGACACATTCACAATGAAATAAAGGGCTGTTCCCCAGACTGACCTGTGCTGTTCATTGCAGTTCAATCCTGCTAAAGCAAAGTCATACAGGGTTATTCAGAGTGATCCGAAAAGTCACCGCACGTTTGACTTTTTGTTCCCCGCACTTCAGGGCGATTCCTAGTTCCCCTACCCTGCGGTGTATTCAGCAAGCAGCGCAGTGCCCCTGTAGTGCAGGGAATACTCACCGCAAACTAGGAGAAACCACTGCAAAAACCAAGCCGAACACGCCGGAAAAATCCAAGCAGCCATCGATCACAGCGCAGAGCAGCCGCCAGAAAAAGTCGACAAGCCACACATCTCCCACTATATGGCTGCATATGGTCACGTTGATTATTTGACACATACCGTATTTTTCGCTCCATAAGACGCACTTTTCTTCCCCCAAAAAGTGGGGGGAAAAGTGGGTGCATCTTATGGAGCGAATGCGTCTTGCGATTATGCCCCAGCTCACCTGCCGCCGCCGCTTTCGGCTCCCTCTGAGCGTGCGTCCGGCGGCATGGACCTTGGGCCCGTGCCTGGGGGAGCCACGTGACCGCCGCGATCTCTTGAGATCGTGGCTGGTCACGTGGCTCCCCCAGGCGCGTGCACAAGCTCCATGCCGCCGGTCGCACACTCAGAGGGAGCCGAATGCGGCGGCGGCAGGTGAGCTGGGGCAAATCCATGAGCTCGGGGCAGTATCCATAAGCTGGGGCATATCCATGAGCTAGGGCAAATCCATGAGCTGGGGCATATCCATGAGCTGGGGCATATCCATGAGCTGGGGCATATCCATGAGCTGGGGCAAATCCATGAGCTGGGGCATATCCATGTGTGAGCTGGGGCAAATCCATGTGTGAGCTGGGGCATATCCATGAGCTGGGGCATATCCATGTGTGAGCTGGGGCATATCCATGAGCTGGGGCAAATCCATGAGCTGGGGCAAATCCATGAGCTGGGGCATATCCATGAGCTGGGGCAAATCCATGTGTGAGCTGGGGCAAATCCATGTGTGAGCTGGGGCAAATCCATGTGTGAGCTGAGGCAAATCCATGTGTGAGCTGGGGCAAATCCATGTGTGAGCTGAGGCAAATCCATGTGTGAGCTGGGGCATATCCATGAGCTGGGGCAAATCCATGTGTGAGCTGGGGCATATCCATGAGCTGGGGCATATCCATGTGCTGGGGCATATCCATGTGTGAGCTGGGGCATTATCCATGTGCGGGGGCATATCCATGTGCTGGGGGCATATCCATGAGCTGGGGGGCATATCCATGTGCTGGGGCATTATCCATGAGCTGGGGGCAGTATCCATGTGCTGGGGCATTATCCATGAGCTGGGGCAGTATCCATGTGCTGGGGCATTATCCATGAGCTGGGGCAGTATCCATGTGCTGGGGCATTATCCATGAGCTGGGGCAGTATCCATGTGCTGGGGCATTATCCATGAGAGGAGCTGGGGCATTATCCATTATTACACTGTTTGATTCAGAATATTTTTTTTCCGGTTTTCCTCCTCTAAAAACTAAGTGAGTCTTATGGTCAGGTGCGTCTTAGGCTAGGGTCAAACGAAAGTATTTTTACACGCGAACGTAAAAAAGTGCGTCCGAACGTATTGATGTATTTTTTCACAGAATATGCGAAAACGGTCAAACGATGCGCATGTTCGTGCGCGATGTTTTACGAATCCAAACCAGGAAACTTTTTGCGTCTGGACGTTATGTTGGCCGGACACGAGCAGGGTCTGACGTCTCCAAATCACACACACACACCGCTAGCGGGCGCAGCGCACTCTGTACGTCCGTACTAGAGGTTCTGCGTTCTCGATAAAATGCGTTCATTTTCCACTTGCGTTGCGCGGCCGGACTTTCGTGCGACCGTACTTCGTATATTGGCTGTCATTGCCCGTCATTTGCTGCTAGTCCGGCCGTGATTAAGTGCGCCAGAACGCACATTAAAAATGCGCTGGTCTGACCCCAGCCTTATGGAGCGAAAAATATGGTACATTTTATATTTTTTGGCACCACTGAGAACACTTTGCACAGATAATGTAACAGCATTTGCTGACTGAGGTGTGAGACGGAGCTATGACACATTCTTCACCCACCCCTCACTGATTGTCCCAGTCTTTCAAAGGGGGGCACATGCATATTAGGAGGCAGAGTGTGAGAAGGTGCTGCTTTGAGCAGATGATGAGCATCAGTACCGCTCTGAGGCTGCGAGTATCTGCAGTGCTCGAACCAGCCTGCGCTACATACTGAAGTAACATAGCACCAACATAAGTGAACGTTCTAATGCCATTCGTGTCATATGAGCCCTAGGCAAATGCTTAGTTTGCCTAATGAGTGTGTTGGGCCTATTCCCCACCACCACCTCCCCAGTAAGAAATGATAGGTGGAGGGTGTTAACAGGTATGAATGGGTCAGACTCTGTGTGAGTGGCTCTGTCAGTGTGAGAGGATCAGTGTGAGTGGGTCATGGTCTGTGTCAGTGGGTCCTGCCCCATGTAGCCTATGCCCCCTTTACCCTCGGCCCCCTGTTTTTGTCCCTCTATCCTTTGCCACTTTATGGAATCCCCTTTTCATGCGCTAGACAAAAAGATTGAAAACTTACTGCGTTTCTGTTTACACTTGATTATTGCTGAAATGTGTATTTTGTGATAAATTGTCTAGGGCGTAAGTTTGTAATTCACAAGTGTTTAATGGGTGCTCCAAGTGACAAAATGCTCTGCGCACACCAGTGGGTATTACACACTTGTTTTTGAAAGTAAATTCGCAATGTTCTTATAATTCATTCCATTATTTAACCTGGCAAGACTACAAAACCATCCTGGAAAAAACAATATTAAATAAGTGAAGAGAGATCACATCCTGCTCTGCAGGTTCTTCTACCAGGTATGCCCAGAAGGCAACATGTTATCTACAGAATGCAGATTAAACCTTGCCCTGTGGACATCAGCCAAGGCCACCATATGACATAAGATGGAAGAGTCTCACAGACCATTTTTCATTCGGCCACCATGAACCCCAGCATGTTCCTCGCTCTGATCCTGGCTGGTAAGTATATGATTCAATGCAACTAGGTTACAAATAGAGGCTTAATTTTGCAATATTTTCAATTCTTAAAATCTATTGTGATAAAGGGGCATTTGGGGACTGAAATAATAACACTCTAGCATTGCTTCTTCATGGTCCATAGGCTTTAAGCCAACATTCTATAAAGTGTTATTAAACCGTTTTACTAATCCCACTTAACATTAATGTCTCTTGTTTAACCACAGACCGGAGATGCCCAACGGTTACGCACAGTAAATGGCAATAATGATCAGTTTGCAACATTGTAAAATAGCAATTTTTGAACACGTTAATTGAGTATCATCTAACTCTTGTCTTGTGGTGAATATGGAAAAATTCTAATTAAGGGACCCTGTCATGTTAATTAACTTGAAAAGACATAAATTACCTTCCTAATTAGCCAATTATAGTTTTTTCCCCATTCCTTATGTTAACCATGTACATGGCAAATGCCTCCAGTATATAAAATAACAAGCTGCTGATCTGCCAAGCAATTAATGATCTTAATTAACATTGTCTAAACCACTAATTCAATGTAAATTTGCATTTCTATCGAGACAAACCTATTCATTTAATTTTTATTTTAACATATATATTCCATTATGCCAAAGCAGAGTCACGAAAGAAACAAAGGCATGGTGCACTCACTAACTATGCATTTGGAGAGGTGATGTAACCAGGTGCCACACGAACTAGGGCTAACCAGAACCCTATGGCATAGTACAGAGGGAAAGAGGAAAGCCAGGATTAAGAAAGACTCTATAAGGGCTGAAACAGTGCTTGTTTGTTCCCAATAAATCTGTATAAGAAGAGGTTCCAGAGTGCTGTTCCTTTCTGTGACGATGGTCACTTTGAACTTAGGGTACCTGGACTTTGCATTACTATTTGGATGTTTAGGACTGTGGGTTCTGACCCACGTCCAAGTTATCCTGTGCCTATAAGGGTACAGGGTGTTTGTGTTTAATTTGTATTGTTAATTTGATATTGTCTATATTTATGTTACTGTTAATATTTCTAATATTATTACTGTGTGTCACTGCAACACTTTCCACTCCTCACACCCTCGTATACCATATATTTTACAGCTGTGAAAAGATTGAGTGATCTTTGTTGGCGCTGTATCAGATTATTGTGTTTGCTATAGCCTGTTATCCACTTTATTCATGCCGACCTTGTGATTGCATCCTCGCCTATTGTTGAATAGCTGGAGATTAAAATGGGCTATGGCTAGGGACTGCCTCAATTGAGGAGGAGGGATGGCGCCAGGGTGTCATGTTCCATTGGTCTCCAGGTTCCTCCTTGTATTGTATACATGTGCTTCGCTAAAACCTGTCTGTTTGGTTTACCATAAATTCTGAGTGCTGCCTCATTTCTGAGGAATACTACCACTCTTTCATTATACCTGTCCTTAAGCTCCGGTTAAGGGTTGAAGAAGACATGATTGCTGGTGGGAGACAGATGACCTGTAAGGGAGCGGCATTAACCTCCCTGGCGGTGCTCCCGAGTGTGTCTCGGGGTTAAATTTCACCGCTGAGAGCGGTAACCCCGAGACACACTCGGGCTGTATACATTACCTCTCCGTGCGCTCCCTCGATGATCTCTGCAGTCTCCTCTGGCGATCGCAGCGTTTTACTTCCTGGATTCCTTCTCGCGAGGAGGAAACCAGGAAATATAAGGTAGCGGTCGGAGGAGGCAGCTGGGGAGATCGGAGGAGTGCAGGGAAAGGTGATGTATCCAGCGGCATCCCGAGTGTTGCTCGGGGTTACTGCTTCCAACATAAGAATTTAACCCTGAGCTACCGCTAGGGGGGGGGGGGAACAGACCACTTTTAAACGTGGTTTTTCCCCAAAATTAGACAGCCAGGGAGGTTAACAGATGTGACCCAGTTGCGGTGCTGAGATCTTTAACACTTTCCTTTTTATCTATTTGCAAGGCAGATACAGTCGCACATCAATCAATATCCTTTGCATAAAACAGGAGTTCGGAAGGGGTCAAATGTAGGACCAACACTCAGCATGTCTTGCACATTTGATATGTAATAAATAAGTAGGAAAAGCTATACTCATGCTCTAAAACAGTGTTCTTAACCTTGTCCTCAAGTATCCCTAACAGGCCAGATTTTAAGGATTCCTTGGAGAAAGGAGACTGAATCTTGCAATCACTGAGCAGCAAATGATATCACCTGGGTGTGCGTCAGATATCTTGACAAAATCTGGCCTGTTAGGGGTACTTGAGGACATGGTTGGAGACCACTGCTCTAGTTACATAGTTACATAGTTACATAGTTATATAGGCTGAAAAAAGACATGCGTCCATCGGGTTCAGCCTTTCCCACATAACCTACTGCTGTTGATCCAAAAGAAGGCAAAAACCCAGTCTGAAATATGCAACATACTGGGAAAAAATTCCTTCTTGACCCCAGAATGGCAGTCAGATTTCTCCTTGGATCAAGAAGCTTTTACCCACATATTAAATATTATAACCCTTAATATTCTGTGTCTGCAGGAAGTCATCCAGTCGTTTTTAAAAGTCTGTACAGACTCTGACCCAACCACCTCAACAGGCAGAGAATTCCACAGCTTTATTGTTCTCACCGTAAAATAACCCTTCCTATGCTTTAAGCTAAATTTTCTTTCTTCCAGTCTAAATGGATGACCCCTTGTCCTAGGTATAGACCTGTTAATGAATAGGTTATCAGACAATGGTTGATAATGGCCCCGTATATATTTATATAAGGTTATCAGATCCCCTCTAAGGCGCCGTTTCTCTAAACTAAACAGGTTTAAGCTTGTTAGTCTTTCCTCATAACTTAACCCTTCCATTCCCTTTATTAATTTAGTTGCCCGTCTCTGCAATTTTTCTAACGCTATAATATCTTTTTTTAAGACAGGTGCCCAAAATTGCATGGCATATTCAAGGTGCGACCTGACCATTGATTTATACAGAGGCAAAATTATGTTTTCATCCCGTGAGTGAACTCCCCTTTTAATGCATGCCAATACTTTGCTGGCCTTGTGACATTGCTCATTGTTACTTAGTTTGAAGTCTATGATTATTCCCAAATCCTTCTCCTGCTTGGATTTCCCTATCTCCGTACCATTTAGGGTATAAATTACTTGCGTGTTCTTCACTCCAAAGTGCATAACTTTGCATTTATCGAGATTAAATCTCATCTGCCATTTAAGTGCCCAGTCCCCCAATTTATCTAAATCCCTCTCCAGCGAAGTAACATCCTGCTCACATTGTATCACTTTTCCTAGTTTTGTGTCATCTGCAAACACTGATACATGACTTTCAATGCCTATCTCAAGGTCATTTATAAATAAATTGAATAGTATTGGTCCTATAACAGACCCCTGAGGGACACCGCTTACCACTGGTGTCCATCTTGAAAATGTACCATTTATGACTACTCTCTGTACCCTATCTTTTAGCCAGTTTTCTATCCAAGAACAAGTATTTTCATCTAGACCATTTTTTCTCAATTTAAATAGTAACCTTTTGTGTGGAACTGTGTCGAAAGCTTTGGCAAAATCCAAGTAAATCACATCCACTGCAACCCCCTGATCTATACTTCTACTTACTTCCTCATAGAACGTAATTCGGTTAGTCTGACATGATCTGTGTTTCATGAAACCATGCTGATTTTTGCCAATTACATTATACCTCCCAATAAATTCCTAAATATTATCCCTTAGTAACCCCTCAAATACTTTCCCAGCCAGAGATGTTAAGCTCACAGGTCTATAATTCCCAGGCACAAATTTTAAACCTTTCTTAAATATAGGGACCACGTCAGCTTTTCTCCAATCCTCTGGTACTATTCCTGAAAGAAAAGAATCTTGAAAGATTAAGAACAGAGGTTTACATATTTCAACACATAGCTCTCTCAGTACTCGTGGGTGAATTCCATCTGGCCCTGGGGCTTTATTCACATTGTTTAATTTCTGCAAAACCTTGTCCTGAATCAACCAGTCACTTTGTATTAGTAAGTTTTTATTAATGAATTTCATGTCTCCTGTTATAGGTTTCTCTTTGATAAATACTGAAGAAAAACAATCATTTAACATTTCTGCTTATCCTGATCTTCTGTTAATAATAACCCTGACTCAGATTTTAGTGAACCTACATTTTCACTCTTGGGTTTTTTAGAATTTATGTACCTAAAGAATCTTTTAGGGTTGGTCTTGCTCTCTTTGGCTATTTCTTTTTCATTTTCTAGTTTAGCCATTCTAATCGCATTTTTACATGCTTTATTGGCTGCCCTATATGCTTTATAGGATGCCTCAGATTTATCAAACTTAAAAGCTTTAAATGCCTTCTTTTTATTTTTCATTTCCTTAGTTACCTTCCTACTAAGCCACATTGGTTTCAGTCTGTTTTTTTTATATTTATTAACCAGTGGAATATATTGTGACGTGTACTTTTCTAGTGTTAGTTTAAAGATATTCCACTTATCCTCAGTGTTTTTCCCGTGAAAGAGTTTCTGCCAGTCAATGACATTGAGAGCTTCCTTTATTTTAATAAAGTTGCCTTTTTAAAAATTATATGTTTTAGCATGCCCCCTATGAATGTGTTTTTTTGAGTTATTTCAAAAGTCACCATATTATGGTCACTGTTTCCCAACTGTTCCTTTACATTAATATTTGAGAAAAGATCCACATTATTTGTTATAACCAGGTCCAGACAGTTATCCTCTCTAGTTGGTGTTTCTACCAGTTGTGACATGAAGGTATCATTTAAAATGTTCAGAAACCGGATTCCTTTGCTGAATTACTAGTCCCACTATCCCAATTAATGTCCGGGTAATTAAAATCTCCAATAATTAAAGTGCTACCATGATCTGCAGCCTTCCTAATTTGCTCTAACAGCTGTTCTTCCTCATCATTATCTATATTAGGTGGTTTATAGCATATGCCAACCAATAGTTGACTTCCTGTTTATTCCCCAACGAAATATTTACCCATAAGGATTCCACATTTCCCTCATCGCTTACCAGTTGTGTAATATTAGGCTTTAAATCCTGATTTACATATAAACACACTCCACCCCCTTTCTTATGTTTCCTATCACTTCTAAACAATGTATAACCGTTTAAGTTTACAGCCCAGTCATGCGTTTCGTCCCACCACGTTTCCGTTATTCCTATAATGTCGTATTGCTTAGTGTATGCTATTCAGTGGTGTAGCGTGGGGGGGGCCAACGGGGCGGTGGCCCATGGCGCAAATTTATTAGGGGCGCTGATTCATTAGAAAATTGTGCACCCCTAATGTTTCCAGCCGCCGATCGGTCAGCAAGATGAGGTCTGTGAGGTGGTCAGCCGGGTCGAAGGGAGTTGGTCACGTGATACCGGTGACACAGTGCGCCGGCGCCACACTTTGCGTCAAATGGGGCGAGAGAGCAGGAGGCTCCACACAGTGGCAGAGCAGCCAGACCAGTGCGTGTGCAGAGCTACAAAGTAATTACAGAAGAGGTCCACCTTCCATCCGATCTGCCACCCATGCCGTCTGTTTAAAATACACCAAGGCCAAGGTACGTGGAGAGCCGTGGGTGCTTGCTATCAGGCAGGACAGGGACAGGCAGCTGCCGAAGGGGGGAGGGGGCGGGACAATCAGAGTCCCATGTCATTGGCTGAGGATACGGGTCTCAGTTCCCCTTCTAGCTCTGTGCATTCTGGAGGAGCGTAATAGCTGAGAGGGGGCGCCAGGAGCAGGAGGACAGAAAACCTATTCAAAATCACCTCCCTGTCTGATGACTTCCTCTGCCTGTGGTCTTTGAGGAGCAGTTGTCAAGCTGTGGCTGCTTCTCAAACGCTGCCCCCCCCATCCTCGGAGGCAGCCAGAGATGTGAGATAAGAGCAGGGAAGCCCTTTCTTTAACCCTCTATGTGTCAGAGGGAGAAGAGAACAGGTTATGTCTGACCCAGGCTCAAAGGGGTCTCAGGAAAAGCAGGTTGCAGCTGCGTGGTACTGTAGGTGCACTGCTGCCTGTTTATTTTTTTTAAAGTGATCATTGCTGCTGTAGCGCTGTGTTAAAATCTTGCTGTTGGCAGTACCTATTTTTACACAATCACGATTAGAGACACTGGACATTGGGACTACATTTCCCGGCGTGCTTTGCAGAGAGACAGGAAGTGGGTGGGACACAGGACGCTTACATCCCGAACCTCGTGGAGAACGCGCCAGAGCGCGCGAGGGAACGAGAGAGAGCAGACGCAGTGCAAGACATCGCTAGAGGGCCTAGCCAGAGCGCGAGTGAGACCTGTCAGTTCCTTTTATCGGGTCATTCAGCCTAAGGAGAAGGAGACCTCCAAGTTCCAGGGATTGCTGTAGATCAAAGAAACCGAAGACCTCGAGTGAGGAGTTGCCGCGAGTTGATCGGATACGGAGAGCAGGCGGTGAGCTGGACAAGTCGTGGACAAGCTACGGAAAGTCAGACAAACGGATCCGGCCGCAAGTATCCCCAGTCAATATCGAGCGGAGAGACGTCCTGGGTCAGCGGAGCCTAAAGCAACCGGTGGATGGGTGAGAGGCCTCCAAGGCTGTATGTAAATAAGGAAACACGCTGCTGTTTTCTCTTTAAAGTCCACAGGGCCCCAACTTGACTAGTCGAAGACATTCCTTAAGTAAATTCACTGGCCAGTTGAACAGTACCCGGGTAACCACACACACATACCACACCTTTTACATTCCGGGACTTAACCTGTGCAGGACTCATTCTGTTACGAATCGGAACGGGAGTAAAGATACGTTCCGAATATATTTTTCTCTTTTCCGCTGCGCGTTTATCGAAATACGAAGAGATTGTGTTTTGGGTTTCGCTACGTGTCCCTTTTTCCGAATTTTCGGGCAATTGCATTTCTTTTCTGTTCGGTTGCGAATATATATTTTTCCGAAATACGAAGCCTCGTGTTTCGTTTCTTTCCCGCTACGCGTTTTTACCGCGATACGATAATACCTGTGAATACCGTGTCTCAACGTCTGCTTACTATTTTAGTAAACTATTCAAATTATAAAAACTCACAACGGTGTTGGAGTATATTTATTCCCTAGTGCGGGGAGACTGACCCGTGGTTCATTTTCAGCGGCTCCTCCGGGAGTGAGCGCTACACTGCCATTGGTCAAAGTGTCCTGGCAGATCAGCACACTAAGCAGTGCTTGCATTTCCCTATGGTCTCCTCTACATGATGTTTAACATCCTCTGCCCTCTCCTGCTCTGTCTGGAGACCTAGAGTGCAGGTCACTGTGCTGTTAAGTGTGAGGAGGGAGAGCGGGGACAGCAAAAAGCTGAGCCACTAGGTAGTTGACACTTGGGTGTCTGACCTCCAAGATATCTTCACCTGTGTGTGAAACATAAATATACACCTGGTACTCGGTTAATTTAAATGATAAAATCTAGTCTGTAACATGACACTAATTTATGTGTGTGCGCTAAATTTCACAGCACACATTACTGTTTTATTGCTGTGGAGCTCTGTAATACACTCTTACTGCTGCGGCGCTCTGATACGCTTATACACACACCGCACATTACTGAGTTTTTTATTGCTGTGGAGCTCTATAATACGCCCAGACACTCTGCACATTACTGAGTGTTACTGCAGTGGCTCTCTATAAAACATGCATAGGGCAAAGTGTAATGGGGGGCCCAACCTGGTTTCCTTCTTAAGGCCCCATGATGCCTTAATCCAGTTCTGGGTAGGATTGAAGTGTGGAGTGTAACCTTGCACTGGCCCAGAGTACCTGCTGTGAGTGAGTGCGTCTTGGCATATAGAGATGGGTTAGTGTCTCCACACTGGCAGCAGCGCAGTGTGGAGCACTGAGCGTTTTCCTCTCTCACATCTGCCTATACACGACAGCTGAGTTTAGGCTTTTGCGCTGTCCGGTCAAGCTACAGTGGGCGGAAAACGCACAGCCATGCTCAGAGAAACCAGTTGTATAAGGTGATCAGTGATTACACGGCACACCACAATAAACATAATAATCATACACACATGACCCCACATTCCCAGGCAGCTCCTCGGCTCCTCCATATCTAGCAGAAAATTTGTGGTAATAGGTCCACAGGTTGGGGGGGGCGCACAATTCTTGCCTTGCCCCGGGCGCTGACAACCCACGCTACGCCACTGATGCTATTACCTCTAGTTCCCCCATCTTGTTATTGAGGCTCCTTGCATTAGCAAGCATACATTTAATGTTGTCTCTACCCACACATGCTGAATGCGACTTTACATTACATGCCTCCACTGTTCTGACATTACCCATCCCCCCGGCTCCACCCCCCCTTAGTCTGAACTGAAACCCTTCCGCTATCTGCTCTGTCTCCATTTTGTAAGCTTCTGTATCCCTCCCCCTTCCACTAGTTTAAAGTCTCCTCCAACCTTTTAACCATCCTCTCCCCTAGCACAGCAGACCCTCTTCCATTTGGGTGCAATCTATCACAACTATACAGATTGTACCCCAGTGCAAAATGAGCCCAGTGCTCTAAAAACCCAAAGCCCAAAGCCCTCCTTCCTGCACCAAGCTTTAAACCACGCATTGACACTCTCTAAAACACCCTTTTTACTCACCACTTGGTCTTCAGGCTATAATTCCAATGCAAACAAGTAATCAACAAGCAAATCTGTAACCACGATCTCTCACAGCTCTATTATTTGGTGATTACAATTTGCTTAATATTTGGCATATTGGTAAGGTCAACTAACTTAGGGCCCTATACTCTCTGGTAGGCGCTAAAATGGGGATGCTAACGGGGAAAACCTGCACTGCCGGGTTGCGGCGTGATCGCGGAGGGAGACTGGACATTTTGTCTGCTCCTGGTAGCCAGAAGTAGCTTGGGCCACCATTATTGCCACGGGATGAGAGGTGAGTATCTGATTTATTGGGGGGGGGGGGCGTTTAGCTGGAGCTAAATGATTCTGCAAAACTGGTAAAAAAAAAATCGGTTAAGCCATTGGTGCAGTAATTAGCTTTAGGATTTTGTAATTCCTTACTTATCCTAACCCTAATTAGAGAGTGCGCTCCTCATTGCGCAAAGTACAGTAAGCTCGCGCAATCACGATGTGCGTATTTTTTAAAATCTAATTAGCATTAGGAAGGTAATATGGGTGGCATGCGTTACTGTCACTTATCGTGACGTTACCGCTTACTCACCTGAACGCTACCATTAGCGTTCACTAGGTAATAGTGCCCTTAATGTTTTGCTTAGGTTTAAGCTTATTCTTTTATTACTTAACATAGCTGAGGATATACTCTTACTTCTTCCCTCGCTTTCATTGTTACCAATTTGTTATTGCCACCACTTTATGATTACTGAAATACTCCTCCCTGTGTATGGTACCAGCAATTACTCAGTAATTTATCACATAAGTCATTGTGCTATGTTTGTTTTTCTAAATGTACCTTGGCTAGAACCTTGGCCTGGAAAGCTTACATATGTTCTATTTCTTTTTACAAAAATCAGCAAGAAACTGTTCTGGGCATTTTAAAGGGTCACTACAACATACATAAGCTGTCACTAGAATACTTGGGCATTACAAATAAAACACATGCTGCGGTTGGTTTTATTTTTCTTTGCTTGAAGTAGATACTCGAGTATACCGCTAGATTTTGGTGACAAAAATTTACCTTAAAATTAGACGGGTCGCGTTATATTCGAGACATCTGCATCGCGTGTGTTTAAAAAAAAAAAACCTTGCCTTACTCTGGATCCCAAGGCTCCCTGATGCTTGCAAACACTTCAGGAACTCCCGGATTCGGGAGAGGTGGGATCCATCACGGCCAGAGGGCACGCTCTGTTTAAGCCAATCATTAACCTCGCTTGCCTCCGCCAGCCTTAGTAACAATTGTAATCATTCTAGAGCAGAACACCCTGGTCTGAGGTGTAACCTGACCGTGTTAAGAGAACCTGGAAGGATTTTAATTGTTTACCGGTACAGTAAAATTGTGTTCCTAACGTTATATTCGAGTCTGAGTATTCTCTCATTTCCATAATAAATTTCTATCCATCGCGTTATATTCGAGTCGTGCTATACTCGAGTATCTAAGGTAATTGCATGCAAAAAGGAAAAATAAAGTAAGGTATTTATCTCTTATTTCCATTTTGTGTATTTTTCCCATGATGCAACATTTACCAAAAGCTTTGCCTAAATAATGTAGATTAAACCGTTAATGGAGTGAAAGAGGGAATTAGATAAGTGCCAGGTAGGTATTGTTCTCCAGGCTACCTGAGATAAGAATGTCATGATTGACCCATAGACTCTATTCTATGGTCAAAGCCACACAGTGAGGAGCAAGTGAGGTAAAGATACCGTGGGGGGGGGGGGGGTTCATACACAAAAGATCATAGAATGGATGCACCCTATGACACATATAGAGAAAAAACAAAAGCACATGTAAGCTATCCGCAACATGAAATAAACAAAATAAGGACATTTCATTTTTTGGTGGTAGTGGCCCTTTAAGGCAGAGCTGCACTATTTAACAAATTCACAGAAAAAGAAAGTATAAAGCACCAACCTATAAAAATCTATCAATTGTGTGACATTGTTTTAATTGCTCTACAGCGGGAGACACACTGACCGCGATGCGGCATCTGTAGGTGGCGCTGTGCGTCGACATACACTCAATGTAGCCAGTCTTTTTCATGTCCTTCACTCCGGCCACGTCACGTTGCGGCGCGATGATAGGAGGGACAGGATCTGCAGTGCACCCCGCATGCACGATCCCCGAGACCTGACCTTTTGTCTCCCCTGCGCATGCGCCGTGCGCTTCTAGCGCCGCTCCAGGTCTGGTCTGAGGTCTGTGTGTAGGCCTATATCAATGAGGTCTGTGTGGGCATATATACCCACACAGACCTCATTGATATATCTGGAAATGGGTGGGTACCCTCTGTTGGCGCCTTTCCTCGGTGTCCTAATTCTGAAACTGATTCTAAAAATAGCGTGCTGCTGCCTATAGAGTTAATGGACCATGCTTTGCTGTATTGTCATAGATTACTAGGAGAAACGGATGAAACTCTTATGGGCGCTGATCGCTGTCTAGAAATTATTATTGCATATCCCAGTATCTATTCAAATCGATGGTACATAGTATGCATGATTGATTATAATATGAAAAACAAATTAAAGATAAAATTTCATATAGAGTGTATAGCCCTATAAGGATGCCAAACAGCTGAAAGTCATTATTATATCGATGAATGCCTGAAAGTCCTTCAAATGTAATGTACACAGGTATAGCCAAAAGGCAGCTTTATAATGAATTAATGTCTCTGATCCAGGCTGTCTGGTCTGGTGATGGATGTCAGTTCCTTGTCACGTTGGATAAAAAGCCTTTGTCTTTCTTTCACCTCAAAGATAAAAGCGGGACACAGGCACGAGAAATATTGCGTTCTGATACACAATAGATCAAATAAATGAATGAAATCGCACTTACATGGTCGGGAGCTAGAATAAGTTATAGCTCAATTATTGTGCATTGTTAGCCCATAAAAGTGGCCAAACATCCCTTCTTTCTGCTGCTTTTCCTCCTTTCTCCTCTTAGACTGCATAGCCCAGGATTCCTGTTCGCCTCCGCTCACACGGATCTCCAAATGCCACTCAGTATGGATGATAGGGGATGCAGTGTAAAATTAAAGGGATTTTATTTTAAAAGTTTTGGGCATAACATACAATAAAGTAAAATAGAGTAAACAAACAGGGGGTCCTACAGGACGCGTTTCGCCAGTTGCAATGCTGGCCTCCTCCGCTGATTGATATATGCCCACACAGACCAGGTTGATATATCCCTACTCTCTATACTTAGCGCTCCCTGTGTATGTATGTGTGAATTTATGTACAGTATATGGGGGGGGAGACACAGGAAGTGTTATATGATTAGGGTTACATTTTTATACTATTCTGATTAAATTGTCAGTAATTTATATGTATTTTATTCAATAGAATTTTTTTTGCCTATGTGACATGCACTTTGTGAAAATAAAGAAAATGTTTTGGCATTTACATTGTAATTAAAAATAAACTTGTTTTTTTATGAAATGTGCCTTGCTTCATTTGATGAGAACTTTATAAACATTTCTCTATTTTGATCTGGATAGTATTGGATCACTGTCCAGTGTGGAAAAAAGCAATCGTAATCCATTGTAAAATCAAGCCCGCAAAATGTTTGCTTTGCTTTGCTACACTTACAGTTTATTATCTCAGGCTTCAGTTTATTGTTTGCATTTAATAAATAAAACACATAAAAAAAAGGCAAGAGCATTTAATTCATTTTCTCACTCTTGCAGTGTCTTCCTCAGTCTTGGTGGTCTCCGGCCGGCAAAATCAAAGAAATCTCCTGCAGTTCCGGCAGATTATAAAATGCACAAATCCTCACAGCAAACCACTCGAACAGTATAACCAGTATGGATGCTACTGTGGATTTGGAGGAACGGGCACACCTGTGGATGAGTTGGACATGTAGGTTCATTGATTATAAAATATAATCATAAAATACAGGGGTGAGGCACCCACCAGTAACGAATGCCCAAACCACCCGCTGAATGTTATGTATGGGGGTTCCTCTACAATATATATTTTTTATTCTATTGAAAATTGGGTAAACACAGAGCTCGTAGACCTCAGTCCATAAGATAGTGGGATAGACACTCTATATGTCCATAGATACAATATTTCTTCATTTATTATGTTGCAGATGATGGAACAATATACTGTGGAAGGAGAAGAAAAAAACAGAATTGCGCAGTATGTCTGATTTAAACCAGAACTTTTGAAATTGCTCTGTAGATGCACTCACATTCGTAGGAGCCCACAACCGGCTCTAGGAGAAACAGCGTGTAGGGACTTCAATAGTTCAGGTGCCTTGTGGATTCTGCTGGGGGTTTTCAAGCTGCCAGCCTCAGATCTCGGCTTCTGTCCTGTCTCTCTGGAGACCAGAGAAGGATTAGACCGCTCTGAAAGCTGAGCCCAGCTCTCTCTGATCAGGCTTCAGAAACGAGGGAGAGAACCCTTACCGTACAGCACTGGTTCCCAACACTGGTCCTCAAGTGCCCCTAACAGGCCAGGTGATATGATTTGCTGCTCAGTGATTGCAGGATTCAGACTTCATTTCCCCAAGGTGATACTTAAAATCTGACTTATGGGGTACATGAGGACAAGGGATGGGAAACACTGGACTACAGTATGGCTTTGAAGAACTCCCATGAACTCTGAGGGACAATATTTTAGCCTCAAATAGTAATTTATGATTCCCTTTTGCCATTTGTTTTAATTTATGCATTATCTAGATTATGCAGCCTATCTGACTCTGCAGGTGTTTTCTAAGCATGCATAAGGCAAAACATGTCCACAAGGAGCTGGACCTTGAAAGTCTTTTCTTGCACCCCTGATTACATGATAGAATTTGATTTATCCGCAAAAGAATGTCATCCACAAACACAGTGTGCCCTAACTTTGAGTATGGCTCGAAGTGTGGAAAAAATAAAAATCCTTCCTGTACATACAAGTCAGAAACCGAGAGCCTTGCACCATCTCCTACCTCCAAAAGATGATTGACCAATGAATATGTTACTGTACTACATTCTGCTTCTTGAATCAGATGATGAATACTCACCAGGATCCTTGTAATACATGTTGAAAATCCTATCTGATGACTCTTTGAGTAACCTTCAAAATCTCTTCTTTTTACATCTACTCTTAAGGTGCTGCAAAATTCATGACAACTGCTATGGAGAATCCATGACTGTTGCCGGCTGCAAATTTATCCTTGACAACCCTTACACAGAAATATACTCCTACTCTTGTACAGATAACAAAGTGACCTGCAGCAGTAAGTAAATTGACAGGAATTCTGTACGATAGCATTGATGATGTCATCATTTTCAATTTATTTCCTTCCATTCTCACATTCCTAGAGAATCTCTCCTTTAGAAATCATATAGTCATGGTGGGCTGGCCAGATGAGCTTCCTGACTAGGTGTGATTTAAGGTTAGCAATAATGTACACCTTGGGCCATATTACAAAAATCACGCTAAAACGGGGACGTTAAGGAGAAAAACCTGCGCCTGCAGGTTTCTCCTTAGCGTCCCCATTTTAGCGTGATAATAAGGTGCAAATACAGCAGCTTGCACCGTAACACGGCGCTAGGCCGCGGTACGCTCGTAGCAGCACTAAGCGACGCCGCAAGCATCCCCTCGATGGAGTCTATAGGACTTGTGCTGACTAGAGCAGCCTGAGAATAGTCAGTAACTGTAAGAGATAGCCTTATAGGAATTGGAAAGTGCCCCCTTAAGAGAAATGTCTTCTGGGAATTGTAGTTTTATTACATGTGATCAGATCTATGTGTCTAATTGGTGCTGAGAAGCTTTGCATGCTGGCAGGAAGAAGGGCGTGTACATCAGGAAGTAATTCCAGGAGAAGCTGCAGCATGCTCTCTCTCCACATGGGAGTGAAATTACCCTTTTTTCACACCGTATAAAAGGACAGAATATTAATGATCCAGATCAGTGGCGTAGCGTGGGGGGGGGCTGGGAGGGCCATGGCCCCGGGCGCAGTTTTGTTAGGGGTGCATTTGCGCCCCTAAAACTGGCCCGGGGGTTGAGGGGACCCAGATGCCGGGCAGCGCGGGAGTGCCTGCCCGGTCCTGAAGAGTCCGTCCTGTTAAAGGGAAGCGGCTGCGTGCAGGCGCAGCCGGTCACGTGGTCCAGCTAATCAGTTGGTACTGAGTCTCTGTACCACCTGACTGGCCGGACCGCGTGACCCGCACACGCAAGCCACGCAGCCGCATCACCTTCAACAGGACGGACTCTTCAGGACCGGGCAGGCA